>JAVJIF010008371.1:0-213745 GCA_038442645.1 Agave tequilana | reverse complement strand
GCTGGAACCCCAAGTTCAGATGCAGATCAGTTAATCTGAACCTGACTGTACTGTTGGTAAGAGCCAGAGCATCGACCCAGGTGGTTACCCACACCAGGTGCGAACCTAAGCTCTGATACCACTATGTAACGCCCCGACCCCAAGGATACGGAGACGTTATGGCGACGTACATACGCGAGGTGAAAACAACCTCACGCGTACGTTAAGCCTCAGTACAGTACAATACCTCCATTTAGATCTGAAGTCCAGAATGAAAGCAGTACAAGAATACCTGCAGAAAGAGGTCAGCGATCATAACAGATATGAAAATAAGGATAAATAAGATAACAGAAATAAAGCACTAAAATACCTATGAATAGTCCTGATGCGGAATCTCCCATGTGACTCCAAGGCACTCTCTGAAGCTATGGTAACTCGGATCTCCAATCTGGGCATGCAAACCCAGGGTCGTCAGAAAGCGACCTAGTGAGTGGTAAAACTGAAGGAGGCAATGCATAATAGTAATAGATAATACATGCTGTTGTAATAGTGATACCATATAATAAGGAGGATATATATAAACAGTAGAAAGAGTTAAACATGGAAGCAGTGCAAAGATATAAACAGGTCAACTTTTAATACCATCACTACCTAGCCGGTTATTATCAGGTCATATCTATAGTCGTGTCCAGTTTATGTAATAACTAATGTTGTCTAGTGGTGACGTACTAGACATGAACATGATAGTGATGACGTGATAGAGGTGAACATGCAGATGAGCATATGTCTGCAACAATAAAATATATGCAATGCAGAACATGCATAGTATGCCACTACATACAGTGTAACATATACCAGGTAATGTAACAAAGTATACATGTGCATGAGTAGTAGGGCACTAAAGAAAGTGTAACAGGAAACAGGAACAATAGCAATGTATACATGTCACGTGATAGCAGATAAATGATCAGGAACAGTAACAGGTAAGCAAGATCACAGTGAACATGAAAGCAGACAAAATAACAGGAACAGTAACAAGTTAGCATACATGTATCAGGCAAGTCATGTGATTGACACAATAGTAGAAATCAGTACCACCTGATATTTTAATCAATCTCTTCCAGTGTCCCATACCACTGGCAGTTCATACTGGAGCCCGCACTCCAGTCGAACCCATCCGGACATGGCCTACGGGTACCATTATCCAGACGAGAGAGTGACCAAATAACAATGTTCCCAACATCACTATTGTGTATACTGTTTTATTATGTTAATTGGAAACCCATGGTCGAGGAGTTCTTATCGGGTGGATGTATCCCGTGCATACCCGGGATCACGGCCTTAAACAAGCCCTGGCTGCCAGGACCAGGGCCCTCCGCTAAGAGGGAGCATGAATCAAGTAACAAGAGCTCATGGAGCAATTGGTAGGCAGCCCTCCTACCGTCCCCTGCAGTGGGAAAACAATATGGATCCAGTACATCACCCGATAAGATCTAATCAACCATCAAGTCTCCCCCATACCCCAGTTATCATTATGATCTGATATGTTCAGTATCCAATGGAACAAGAACAAATAACAGTACATGGTACGGTTAACACGATAACTGGACCTGAGCTCTGTTGATAGCGTAGAACAATATAACGAGAATCAGGAACAATATAACATGAACAAGATATCATGAACAATATAGCGAGAAACGGGAACAATAGATGTGGGATTCCCACATATCGCATATCTACAGCTCTCATGTCCAGTAACGGGAAATCCGTATCAATAACAGGAAACAATCATATAACATGAATACGGTAACATGGCACAATAATCGGTGTAACATGCACAGTGAGTCATATGACAAGAAGATAGAAAGAATACAAGCATGTACACTCGTGTGGTAAGCATCTGTAACAGTGCGGTCTGTGTAACAAGTATCCGTGAGTGGTACATGTATATATCAGTGGAAGATGAATATGAAATACTAAAGTGACGTTTCATAGTATCAATGCAACATGTACATGTAGTATCAATGGTCAGTGACTCATATATGGTGACCTACCGTATCCGTATAATGATATCCGTATCCTAATGGTATAGCCCTCATCCATGTAACCTATATGCGTAGCACTAACACATGTTATAATAGTAGTCCGTGTCTGTGTGTAATACCATGTCCTAGTGCATGACAGTAATGATGTCTAGCATGCAGGTTCAGTAACAGGGTAGTGTCCTAGCGATACGATACATGACATCATAGTGTCTAGGCATATGGTAATATAGTGGGACAATTATCAGTGGTACATAAACATGACATAAGAGAGATTAGTCAGGTAATTGCTAAGTACAGTTTTAATTACAGTGTCTTCATATGGCTTACAATTTAATAATCTTAACCATAGGGATTTACCGGTAATCATGTTTTATTTCAATAAAGCAACCACTCCAATTTAGTAAACATGAATAAATATAATTTATTAAAAGAAAACACTCACAAACTGGCTACAGGACAGTAGCTCTCGTTCCCACGATCGCAACGGATCCAGAATCGCCCGAATCGGAGTCCGGATGCTCCAGATATCGCCCGAATACTTTAATGGGTCGGGTTTGGAGTGCAATTGGGTTGGGTTGGGTTAAACCCGAAACCCCAAACCCAAAGTGGGTTTCTTCCAACAGAAGCCACGGCAGCAGCAGCGTGCGCTGCCGCTGCCGCCGCTCGCGTGCCCGCCGCCCGCGCGCCCGCCGCCCGCGCACGCCCCTCTCGCCGGCGCCGCTGCCCCGCCGGCGCCGGCGCTACTCCGGCGCCCAGGGCCGCCGGGGACCCTGCAGAGAGGAGAGAGAGGTGGGGGGCTGGCGCCCCCCCACCAGCGCCTGGCCGGCGTCTAGCGGCCTCCCTCGCCGCCGGCTGGCCTGGCCGGCCTCGGCACCGCCGGCGTCCACCAGAGAGAGGGAGGAGAGAGTACAGGGGAGAGAGAGATAGGTTAACAGAGAGAGAGAGGAGAGATTATAGAGAGAGAGAAAAAAAAAGGGAGAGAGAAATTGGGAGGAGAGAGAGGTTTTAGAGAGAGAGTGTGGAAGAGAGAGAGAAAGGAGAGAGAGGCGGTGGGTTGATTGAAAGAGGCGGTGGGTTGGAGCTCTCTGGAGAAATGGAGAAGAAGAAAGAAAAAGAAAAGAAAAGAAAAAGAAAAGAAAAGAAAAGAGTTTTTAATTATTAAAATAATATTATTTAATTCTGCCTAAAATTCGACTTGTCCCGAACGGTGCCTAAAAATTACAGAAAATAGAGAATATTATCTGGAGACGTAATATGAAGACGGTTTCCAGAAACTCTATCCGGTTTGCAAGTTAAAAATCCCGGAGTGTCTCGCCGATACGGGCGACACCGGTTTGACCGGATTTTCGATAAATTCAGAAAAATCCCCAAAATACCCTAACGTAGAGAACACGATTCTAAGGCACATAATGAAAGCGGATTCTAAAAATTCTACTCCGTTTGTGAAATAAAAATCGGAAGGCCGGTTCTCGGTATCGGTCGACACCGACTACGGAGATTTTCCAAAATAATCCAGAAAAATTTCAGAAAATCCTGAAAAATCTCAAATATTAGAAATGATTTTTAAAACTGAAATCGGCTCAATCGGATTACCACGAAGGTCAAATCAATTTGTACGCCGTATCGCGTACCGATACGGTGATACGTACACCAGGTATCAGAGGGTTACAGCCTTCCATCAATAATCATCAACAGATTCCTCTTCACATTGGTTTGCTGTCAACATTGAAAGTCTCGGCCACGTCTTCGGCTTCCTCCGGCCTGCAGGATCAATCCCACTCCTCGAGCACAAAGCCAAGCCTGGGCGCCTGCAAGTCCAGGCCACCCTTCATTGTTGCGAGTCCGAAGCTTGCTGCCTTTCTTTCCTGCAAGCATAACTAGCAACCAGCGCATCCTTACACGCCCTACAACAGCAAACACCAGACAATAGTGCATCAGATCAAAGGTATATCAACATCAAGATCAACAAGTCATTCATCATGAGATCAACAACAACCATAGCACGGTGTAGGTAATTTTGATTTTCAACATCAGATATTGTTGGCCCAAAGGCCTTCCACCCTAGTTTTGATGATGATTAACTCATGTAGTTATGTTTACTAATAATCTTGTGTTGTTTAAGTTTCAGATCATTAACCAAGATATTAGTTGGTGATTAGCTTCAACAAAGGAGTTTAGAAGCTTTTCATGTGATTCCAGGGCCAAATCTTCAAGATCACACATTGCCTAGCCCATGGATGGAGTTTTGGAGCAAGTCTACTTGAAGATGAAGATCGTCAAGAAGACTTAGGTATCCATAGTTTAGATAGTGTGTTTTAAATCCATTTGTAATAGTTTAGTATAGTTGATATGCTCAAGTGCACAACACACAAAAGATTTATGTTTTGGATTTGGTTTTCATGAATAGTAGATCAAAACAAGTTTACTTTATTTCTATGTATATTAGATGTATTCTAGATATACATACATGGTTTAACTTGCTAAACAAACTTATTTTGATATCCCTATTCATGTGTTGAAAAATCAAGTTTGATAAAAATATAAGTGTTGGTTTTGATAAAATTTGCAAAAATGAATTGATATGTTTGATATATGTCTTGAAATTTTTATCACAAGTTTGTGTTTTAATACAAAATGTTAAAACAAGTTTTATGAGATTTTCAGAAAAGATAAAAGATTTTTATAAAATATTTTTTCCAGTTTTTCTGACCTAGAATTCTGTTCCAGGCTTCAACCAGTCGACTAAGTCAACTGACCAAGTCGACTAGGCTGAAGTCGGTCGACCGGGCCGGTCGACCGACGTGCACAAATCTGTGCACGTTTGGAGTCACTGGGACGGTCGACCGTCCGGGTCGACCGGGCTGAGAGCAACTGCTCTCTGTTTGTTGGGTCGACCGGGCCGGTCGACCGTGATTGCCCAACGGTCACATTTCTGACCGTTGGCGGTCGACCGGGCCGGTCGACCGTCAGCCTGTCAGGCTGCCACATCAGCCTAACGGCTAATTTTCTGATGGAGGTATAAATACCTCATCTCTTGGGCTGTTTTGACAAGACCTTTGACAAGAAAAATTTCAGAGTTTGTTTAGTGTTTAAACAAGTTTTCAAAAGAGTTTTTGAGCCAAAAAGATTCCATCTTTATTTGTTTTAGGTTTTGGAAAAATCAAAGGAAAGAGTATTTGGGAGATTTGTCTTGGTTTTCATTCTATATCTTTTGCAAGAATTTTCCCAAGTGTTTTTCTTTGTTGCTTGTTTTCCAAACACCTAGTTTTCCACACTTGAGCTATCTTCTATCCTAATCTATTTAGGATCTTTGTTTTGTGGAAAAAGAAAAAGGAAAGAGGTTTGTGGTTGAAAGAGACCACCTATTGTAAACCCTTGATTTCTTGGTTGCTCCCTCTTTGGTAGAGGTTGAGGTTGTGTAATTGGGTTGTGGTTTTGCTCCCTCTAGTGAGAGGTGGAGTTTGGTTGTAAACCCTCTTCGGTAGAGGGTGGTTGTTGGTTGTATTGGCTACGGGCCTACCCCTCGGTTGTGAGGTGGTTGTTTGAGAGAGGAGTTTGGTACTCCTAGAGTTGTAACAAATCCTCTTCGGTAGAGGTTCCCTCGGTGGGAGATAGTGGATTAGAAATCCTACACGGTGGTGTAGGCGGGGATGTAGAGCTAGGGGTTCGAACCTCGAAACATATCCGTGTGTTTGCGTTTGATCAATATCTCTCAACTTTCTCTCTCATTTATTTGTGCAAAGCATCATACTTCATTCATATCATATTTGCTTGTTGTCATATCATATCTATTACTTGTGTTGTGCCTTGCATAATTCACATTGCTATATCTTGTATATGCTTGGTTGTTTGTGTGTGCCTCACTTGTACTTAATCAACAAGAGCTTCATATAGCACCTCAACCCATTCAAGGGGAATCAAGAGGAGTTAGTCCAGAGCCCTTCACGGGGAATTCGGCTACACTTGTTGATTGTACTAAGTGTGTTGCAAAATTTGCATTAGCTTCCGCATTTAGCGCACTTAGTTTTGCATTTAGTTCTAGATTAACACTTACACCTATTCAACCCTCCCCCCCCCCTAGGTGTTTTCAGATATTAGTTGGATTACCCATTTTTGATCTCTGATTTGTTATCAATAATACTTGCTGTCCACTAAAAACTGTGAGTTGTGTGCTTTTGTTACACTTGTTATCTACTGATTCTAATATTGAAAATTGGACTATTCAATTAATTGGGTATTATGTTGGATTTCCTCGAGACTTGATTATCTAAACCTACGCATGCAAACGAGTTGTTAAAATCCATCGTGTCGCATTATAGTTTAAAGAAATTTTCTACCGAAAATCATATTTTGGTGAAACGTTGCGGAATTTGAATTTATCACGATATACCACACCATAGGGTCCCCTGTTTCACATCACCTTTTTTATGTTGCGTGTGGGAAATGGATGTCGATGTTATCTGCAAACTTTGCTAATTAAATGAGACAGTTGAATG
Source organism: Agave tequilana (assembly GCA_038442645.1). Classification (NCBI taxonomy): domain Eukaryota; kingdom Viridiplantae; phylum Streptophyta; class Magnoliopsida; order Asparagales; family Asparagaceae; genus Agave; species Agave tequilana. The sequence goes on along the minus strand of JAVJIF010008371.1, from coordinate 207,225 downwards.
ACAGCCAATTAAGATAGATCGAAAGAAGCAGTGAGGATCACCCAAACAAAGAATTAATTATTACATATCCAAGTATCCAACTGAAATATTAAAATGCAAAGAAAATGTAGGTTTTCCATCAAAGCGATGTAAGAATTCAGCTAAATATCTGAAGGATTTATCAATGAGGACAATGACTAGCTACTCCATTTATGCAACTACCTCTACTTGTTTCTGTCTTTTGCTAGCCACGTGGTTCTAGCGCATTAAGACCGCAAGAACTTAATATATGCTCATTTTTTAAAATCTAGATGTAATGCAAAGAGCAGTTTTCCATGTGACTGTGTTTTCACCATTAAGCAGATCAAATTTCTGCACATATAATTTTGTTACATACTTTTAGCAGCAAAAAGCGTCAAAATTTTTTAAGAATAAAAATAGTAAAAACAGGGAAAAAAAAAACAAAAAAACTAGAAAAGAATTCAAAGAATAAGAAATTTCATAACTAAATAAAAAATAAGAAATCAACCCTAAAATTTTAATCATAACAATAAAAATAAACATAATAAAATGAAGACATATATTTTCTAAATCTAAAAGCGGAAATTAAAAACATCCCAAAATAGACATGGCGAAAGCGGGGCCTTGAGGGGTTTTACAACAAAGCATTGAGCAAATTTACACTACAACTGAAAGACTAATTTTTGCGATTCATTGATTTCAACGAAGACATTTGTGCCCTCCTGATGTTCTAATGAACCTGTTAAACTAATAATAATTGGGTTAGGGTTAGGGTTATAACATCTCAATCAATTCAACAATCAGACTGCACTGCTGAAACTTTCATGCCAATCTAAACTCATCTAGTGATACAAGTATCACGAAGTGTAGATGACAATATAATTGCAATTTTCTGATTCCTATTATGAGCAGATGACGCAAGACTAAGATAAGATGAAATTTTATGTACAAACTTGCAAAACAACACAGCAACCGCTCCTCGAGGGCTTCTAATTGAGGTGCCCTGTAAATTTGACAAATTCGTTCTAAAATTCTTCCTTAAATTTCTAAATTCAGGAAAATGGCATCGAAGGAGCTAGAACTTAATATTCAAGAAACAAAGGGTAAAACTAAAACCTTAAATAAAACAAAATGAAATAGATATCGGGAAGAAGGAATTTAACATACGGCAGTATACATTAGGGCTGAATAAAATAAGAAGCTTGTTCCTTTAAAAATAAAAATTCTAAAAAGAAAAGAAAAAGAAAGAAGAAGAAAAGCATACCATTTTTAATGCTGCTTCGTCGTTGGGTCGCCAACGCAGGGAGGGAAAACGAAGTGTCCAAATTTTTGGGCGAAACCCAAACAGCAATGTGGGCCTTACTACAATGGCTAATGAACCAGGCACATTGTTAGGAAGTATGGTGGTCTATCATTTCTAGGCCCAGCTGAATCCCAAATATTAATGAAACGGGCAACAAACGTCTGACCCAACCCGACCCACTAATTGAGGGTAGGGGCAACAGGGTATCGGGCATCGGGTATGAATCAAGTACAATGGCGTTTCATTAAATTTGGGTCTTTAACATATAAGTTTCTAACAAATTTTTTATTTGAATATTACTCCCTCACAATATGAGGTTCACTTGATATTAGTTCTTTACTCATTCATCCAAATCTCATAAGTAATCATGATAAAAATATGATTAAGATGTTAAATTACAAATTGTTCAGAATTGAAATTGCATGAGTGAGAATTACAAATTTCTATATGAGTGAAAAAGTATGAGCAGAAGCCAATAAAACAAAGAAAATAAGAAGATAATAAGATTGTTGCATGTCGGGTAGCTTAGATTGACACAAATTTCACGTGAGAAGAGGTAACAAGGTACAAGCGCTAACACAATTAGAAAGTAAAGAATATTTTTTGTTATGAGATAAACTATTAACTAGAAGGAAGGACTTGCAACAAGTGGGTAATAAATTGCAAGAGAGAGATTATGTCCAATATGATATTACAGGAACTAATATTCAAATAAGAAATTTGTCAGAGATTTTAGTTCTTAAAAACCTTTAAAGTTTATTTTATGATTTCTTTTTTAACCACGCACACACCTTTAAAGTTTATTTTTATGATTATATGATTTCTGGGCCAATCCCTGCTGCCTTCATCCGCCCACTCACACCCCAATATGTAGCAGCAAGCTTGGCTAAATATGGCAGCAGCAGGAGGCAAAAAAGTTCTCCCTGCTGCCACTCTCTCATCCACAAATGAAACTCTCTAAAATTGGCAAAACACAAGGCTGCGGCTGAGAGCCAAACCCTTCAAATCAAACGCACAGCAAATCTCATGAGCGGAATCAAACCAGTACTTGATGTGGCCTTTTGACACAACCCCAATGAAGCTCTGTTATCCACCCACCGACCAAGTCAGTAGATTGGGGGGCCATGTAAATATGGAAAAGACCACAAAATATTTCCTCCTCCTTCCAACAAATTGATGGCCTCAGTAGAATCAGAAGAGGAGTGGCTGCAGAATGGGAGGAGATAAGAGTGGAGTGCCCACAAAATTTGTGGCCTCCACTCTCTCTCTCTCTCTCTTCACACAAAATCGAGCTTCAAACAAAAAACAAGGTCACCTCAGTCCCAGTACGCTGGGTCAGTATCACCACTGACAGGGAATCCACTCGCGGTCCGTTCACTGATAAGTGAACCACCCCGCAACGAGTTTCATGTTATAAATATTTGAGAGCAGTCATACTCAAAAGACTCCAGATCTACAGACTCAGGAATATTATCAACCTCTTTTTAAACTCATTTAGCAAGTCAGATGAAACTTACCCCCGTTGGTAAAAAGGAATAAAGGAATCTCGGATGGAAATGATCATAAGGCCAAAGGAAACCGACAGAGAAAGCACCGTCTTTTTTCTCCTGTGAATAGATTGATGGACGCTTCCAAAGTGTGGCTGATCATGATGGCTGCAATGAGATTTCAAGCTTTCCACAAGCAATAAGAGAGAAAGAAGACAGACAGACAAGCAAACACAAAAATGGGAAGAAGATTTCATTACTCTAGTGGCATTCCGGATTTTTTTTACCTTGGATATAGCTTGCTTCCTCATTGGCGTTGGCACTAACAAACTCCCATCTTAGCTTGTTGGAAGGTGCTTTCACTTTGCTGCTTCCATCTTGGGCCAACTTGTGAAAAGACACATCATTTCTCGTCATTCTTCTTCTTGTTCCGAGACGTGGCCAAAACACGTCTCCACTCCATATAATATCAACAGAACAAGGCAAATGGTTCAACTCTGTTTCTTTTGCAACTAACGCTAAAAAAATTGTATCAATCGTGGAGCAAAGCCCTGCCCAAATTTCAAAAAATTCAAAAGAAACACAAAAGAGGTTAACAAAAAAGACAACAAGATTAAAGCCGCGGGCAAATAATAACTATTAGGCAAAGTTCTCTCTCTTTTCTTTCTTTCTGCAAAGCATTTTACCAGACCTCAAGCCCCTGGGAAGGGAATAGGATACAGCAGCACTCGAAGTATGGCGATCGAACCAAAAATAATACTGGAATGCATATCACAGTACATAATAACAAATACAGCAACACAAACAAATCAAACACCTTAAAGTTAAACACCGCTAAAATTTTAAGAGAGAAACTCCAAAAGCAATGTAAAAGTCCTCTGTTCTTCCAAAAAAGAAGAAATTCAGGTTGCCAAACAGACCCAGAGTGCTGCATAAAGACAAGAGGACTAAATACTGTAGTTTGCTATCAAACAGTGTCCAAAAATTTCCGCTGCTGAAGCCACTGCAGATGCCTTTGCACTGTTACAAGTGCGGCTTCCCTCAAAAGCCAAAACCACAAGAAATGATGGAGCTAGGATTTTTAATCACACAGAGCTCACGTGACTACAGAGATAGGCTATAAATAACAACAAAGTTGAAACAAAAAGCTATCAAAGTATTTTAACTCACTATGCAAAGTATTTTAACTCGCTTAGCTTGACATAGCTTAGCTTAGCACCTGGGAGGTGCTGCTTCAGGTACTGAAGTTAAGAAGAAGAGAGCAAAAACACAGCAGCAGCAGCTGAAAAACAAGAAGAAGAAGAAGAAGAAGCCAGAAAGCGATGGCGATCGAGAAAGAAGAAACCAGAAAGGGACAATGGACCGAGCAAGAAGACATGCAACTGGTATGCTATGTGGGATTGTTTGGTGAACGCCGTTGGGATTTCATAGCCAAAGTATCAGGTTTGAGGGGGGGTGGGAGCTAGACTCGCTAGCTTAGAAATAGGCTTCCATTAATTTGGAGGTGATGGGGGGGCTAGCATTAACCCCTGCATACTAATATTGTTTGTAGGTCTCAACAGAAACGGCAAGAGCTGCAGGTTACGCTGGGTTAATTACCTGCATCCTGGCCTCAAACGTGGCCGCATGACACCTCAAGAAGAGCGCCTGGTTCTCGAACTCCATGCTCTCTGGGGCAACAGGTTCGATCCTTCACTTCCATCTAATAAACTCCACAAAAAAACTTGCTTAGTAACAGAAAACTGTGAGTTTTCATTGCCAATAACTATTGACAGATGTTTCAACTTTGCTAGCAGACCCTCTTCTCTTCACATGTATTTCTCCAAATAAGTCATGTAGAACAGTCACACCTGGGCATACAGTGTCTTCTTCGTGTAGTAACTAGTGCCTAAATACACAAGCCATAGTGTTGCTAGCATACCGTTCAACATATAAATTTGTGCATACAGTAAGTTTCTGTAAAGGATGACAAACAAAATAGTTTAGCTTTTCCTTCCTGAATATCAAGGGAGAGTAAATAGCATCCAAACTAGACGCAAAAACATATCGAGGAAGAAGGCTCAAAGACTTAAACTTTAATTAAACTGTAATGATATTAAATAATTTCCAAATCAGGTTAAGATGTCAACATAGTCTTGCAGCAATTTTGCCAATGGTTTTTCTTAGATGGAGATAAATGTTGGTAACAATGAGGTTAAAAGCAGAAAACTTCTTACAGAAGCAACACAGCTCTCCCAGGATAACAAAGATACTCTAAGAACATTATTTAGGAAAATGTGTCCAAGAGAAACTCATCCTTCTGTTCTACTCATTTAGACAAGGATATCTGCAGGTGGTCCCGAATAGCTCGGAAGCTGCCAGGTCGCACCGACAATGAGATCAAGAACTACTGGAGGACACATATGAGAAAGATAGCTCAAGAGAGGAAAAGGACTGCATGTCCATCGTCATCTTCATTATCTCTCAATACCAGTGAAACTCCGATGGAGGTTAATGCAGAGGGACAAGAGTTGAGTACCACCAGTGGCTCAAGCTTTCGGACAACAGGAGGTTCTGGAGACAATGAGGAGGTTCTGAAAGGCTATTCCATGGAGCAAATATGGAACGAGATTGAACACATCAATGACGCTTGCAGTGTGAATATACCTTGCCCTCCAATGCCTTCTCCTACATGGGAATGTTGTCCTGATACAGTGTGGAAGATAGACGCCGAGGAGCCTAAGATGTTTCCTCCTCTGGGCTGTGGTTTTTTGGTCCCTAACTACCAGTTTGGAGGAGAGCCTTATGGTTAACACTCGGGAGCTACCAAACTCCTATAGATGTGTGAAAAGATACTATATCATAACATCTAAGTAGCATGAAGTTGTCGACTTTTTGTGACATAAGTGTGTGTAAGAAATAAATCATGTATGGTGTACTCTATTTGTGTTCCTTCAATATGCTAACTAGGCTGGTCCTTATGAAGTGTCTTGTTCCCTAAACTTGTGCAAAATAAGGCCCACCCTCAAGGGGATTCTTGTTCAGATATGATAATTCAACAATCTTCTAGTTAGATGTAAGCAAGTTCACATCCGAGCATCAAGAGTTTCTTGTTATTTAAGCAAAATGTTAACGTTATATTCCTTGGTGATAAGCAATATTAGAATGCTCCTGAGAATAAGCAATAGTTGGAATGTCGAAGATCACATAAAATTATCCAAACAACAAAGTAGACCATCTCGTCTGGAATTCACAGCAAGCCTTCATCGACTTGAAAAGAACAAGGACTAGAATAGTATAAAACAACAACATAAAATTAAATTCTGTAGTAATATAAATGCACCAATTATTATGGACTAAGCAAGGATACAGCCAAATCAAATGACTAGTGATATAAAATCTGGCAGGAACTTACTCAAAGTGTAGAGGCATTAGAGTTGTTGTGCACTAAGATCCTAGGGACATGCCCACCGCTATAGACTAGGTTATCATGGAAAAAAGTCTTCCCAATAGCCATGAACATACTTCTGCTATGGTATCAGAAGTAATATAGTCATACAAAGTTCATTATTTTAGTGTTTAGCTCAATCTAATAGATATTATTACCATCAAATCTATCATAGTAAAAACATATAGATGTAGTACGCTACTTAATATCAAACCGTTCACATTATACCTCAACATCAGATTCATGTAAAAAAGCTTCTATTATTTTTCATTGCAAGCAAAGCAACTGGAAACACAGATGATTCTACTCCTCGTTTACATATTAGTCCTCCAATTGTAGTAGGCTTATATAAAGGGACACCGGAAAGTATGTCAAGTGCGTAGAATATTCTTATCGCTCATATTTTCTATGAAAGAATATTACTTGATCTTTCAGCAGGGAGTAGGATTAAACTTGCAATATAAGTTTATCAAGTGGTAGCCATAAAAGTCAAATAAAGAGATTAGTGATTCTAAGTAGTGATAGGTTAGTGACCTACCCGAAGCTTTTGGTCCTATACACCTCTCATTATCTCCTAGTTAAATATTAACTCAGTGCTTCTCTACACATAACCCATCAAATGATACCAAGTTTTTGTATTATATATTGTTATCTATAAAGAAACCTTTCAAGCCTTCATGGAGACAAGGCTGTAAAAGGATTCAATATGAAGCACAAAATAGTTCAATACACCGCTTGTCCACATTGAAAGATATCAAAGATCTTACAGCTTTTGATTACGTGAACAATGCCAACATTCATGAAATTTCTGAACCATTCAAGACTTTTTTTGTTGTTTTTTCACTTAAATAATTCTTTGTACAGTTTTTTTTACAACTGTTTGCTTGATTAAAAAATTATCAAACATATTTATAAAGCATGCGTACATTAGTGACCTTTCTCATCCTATCATCCTCTTCTGAATGCTTCATTCTGCACAAGATATCTACAATCACCTTAAAAACTCCCAGTTGGTTTTATTAATGTCCAATACATTAATTTCATCCTCAATAATGGTTCCCAGAAGCTTCTCAATATCCAGCACCAACCTTCCAAAAATTTTATGCTTTATAAGCTCTTCTATCCAAAATTTCCATGTGAATGATTTGTATGCTTTATGAGCTCTTCTACCCAACTTTGTTCCATTAGATACTATGCATTCATAGACTTAACTTTTTCAGGTACACAACTTCCTGAATTGATTTGGTCAGTACTTTCTCCCGTGTAATGCGATGAATCATGCCCTCTTTGTCCTAGGGAGGAAAAAAGAAATCATACCTCTTCTTTCTCCCTTCTCTTTTAAAATGTTTCTTTCAAGTCCGTTAAGTGGATCAATTGATTTGGTAATACTCTTAGCAAACAGTTGCATCAATACCTTATTTGATCATATCCTTGACCTCTCACTTAACCAGCTTCAGTCCCAACAACTACAATTTAGAGTTGAAATTGCTGCTCTAATTCACCCTATAGTTATCCATGCCCCCAAGTAAACCACACTTTGTTCCAGCTTCATTTTTAAATCTTCTAGCAACAATTATCCCAACTTGTGACGCATATAAGAGATTCTACACTACATTGTATGGCTTACCCAAACTCTGCAGGATTTTCGTTAAATGAAGCCAAATAAGAAAGTAAGTGATGATACAACACTTGCGCAAACACAAGGTCCTTGATTAGGTCACTAATCTATCAGTCTAACAAAGTAAACGATGTGAAAGACAGTATGCTCAACAACATAACAGCGCAATAGAGCATGACATCTCATTAGTGCACCTAATAGTGCCTGGATTCACAAATCTCAGTAATGCTACGCTTCGATTTCCAGCAGCAACAGAATGGGAGCCATCATAGATACAAACACCAAAAAAGAGTCGAGAGATGTTTTGACACACCTAAGACTTCTAATATAAATTCTGCACAGCTGCCAAGAACAAATCAGCTCCGTCCTGCAGTCATCTGACAACAAACTATGCAACAACGGTCTCTCTCTCTCTCTCTCTCTCTCTCTCTCTCTCTCTCTCTCTCTCTCCTCTCTCTCTCTCTCTTCTCTCTCTCTCCTCTCCCTCCCCCCCCCCCCCCAAAAACCCCACAATCCATAGACTTTAAAGAAAAAAAGCATGTTCATTGAGGTACCTAAACTAGGACATCAAGTGCAGTCCTAAACTCATAATTGGCAAACACAGAGATCATTCCCTTGTACATGTTCTCGTTCATCTTATCCTCAATTGAAGCATCCTAAATAGAAAAGCTCAATGCATGACACACACACACATTGAAGCACAAATTTAGAAGTATGTTTGAGAAACATGTAATATGTTTCAATGTTTACACCTTAAACATTTAGATCTCAAAATTTACCTCAAATTCCATTTCTTCAGCACAGTCCCTACTAATTCTATTTAGTCCATTTCTTTCAGCTATGATCTGCCCTTTCAGTTTCCTGCCAGCCACCATATTTGAAATGTAGACATCAACCCAAATGATGCATGGCTACCATATTTGAAATGCAGACATTGACCCAAATGATGCATAGGTTCTAATGGGGATCGCTCGTTATTACTTTGTAGTCTTATTTTAGTTATTTTATTTTATTTAGTGTGTTTTTTTTAGTCCCACATCAGTTATGATGGGAGAGTCTTCTTTATAGGAGCCTATATAAGACCCAAGAGCTGCAGTTGTTTGATTAGACTATGATGAATTGAATTTAAACCCATTTTATTTACCATGCTGATGTGTTATCCAAATTTGAATATTTGCATGGTGATATATAGAGTGAGAGAGAGATCTCCTAAGTGTTGAAACCCGAATCCATCTTTAACTTCCTTTTATCTATCTTATGTTCAATTTCTATCTCTTCTTCCTCTTTTCCTTATCTGTTCTATATCAGTTTGGTATCAGAGTTAAATTTCTGCTCTTGTCTTTCTCCCAAAAAAAATCTTTCCCTCCACAGAAACACTTACCTCCACCACAAATTTTCAAAACCTCTGTCAACCTCTTTCTCTTCTCTTCTTTAGTTTAAAAAAAATCTGATACCCCAGATCGGATTTTAAAAAATCAAAAAAATAAGAGAAAAAAAAAGATCTATTGTTCATCTTCCCCAACATGTCGCCCCTCATCGTCGCCTTCTCCATCCACGAAGACCACCACCGACGACTCCATCTCCCTCCAACGACCGCATTGATGTCGTCGCCGCCGACTGCTACAGACTTCGGCAACCCAAGCATCATCGCCATTAGCTCATCCCTCGTCCTCGACAACCTAGTCGACCCACCTCTATCTCTCCGCCTTCTAACGACATTGTCGTTGTCAGAGGACGCCGCCGCCGCCGATACCGCTGTCAGACGTCGCAAACATCGTCACCGTCTTCCTCCGCCAATGTCGTTGTGCTTTCCACCCTCTGTAGTCACCACTGCCTTCGTCGTCAGCCATCTCATCGTTGCCGAAGCTGCACCAACGAGATCTTCATCGGATCTCGTTGTCGCGACCCCGATCTGACATCGCCGCCGCCATTTGTCCTCGACGCCGTCATTTAATTGTCAAAAAACCGATCATTTTATCACCAATTAAAACATAAGTAAATGATCTTCAAAAGGAATGATTTTTTATGTATAGAACTTTTAAAATATATAGATTAAGATTAACAATGAATCATCTAATATCATTGCCCGATATTATTTTTGTAAGTGGACATAACTAACTTAGTTATGCCCTGAGAGTATTAAAGTCTCACCCTATTATAATACAGCTTACAATGCATAAGCGCACTGTTTTCCTTTGTCCAACTTAATTGATCTCATAGCAACCATACCTCAACACCAAAGGAAGCTTGCGTTTGCCCAGAGATTCTGTGCACAAACTGGATGAAGATTCAATTAAAAGGCTAGAAACATATACAACAACAGATAAAATCCATGGAGATTACTTGGAATTTATCCCTAATTTCTAATCTATGCCAAGACAAACCTCATTTAAACATCATTCTATGACAAATAAATCTACCTATTAGTAAATGCAAACTTAGGTTAACATGTTTAGCATCACCAGGAACCAAGTTTATCTAAGGTATTTAAATCCTCTTTCCCAAAAAACTTCTGTATGAGCCAACTATTATAACCTCACTGTGTTCCTCTATTAAGGAACTTGTATGCTCCAAGTTATACATGGACATAGAATCTCATAGAGTTCTCAGTCAGTCTGTTCTCACTGGCTATCCTGCATAGAATATATCCAGCCAAATGATTGTCTCGTCTCTTTCATACTCATCTTTTCTCAGAATGTTGCTCAACATTTATTGGTGCAAATTGTGAAGCTTAGTTTTGTTGCACCCTTAATCATCAGAATCTAATCTTGAGAAGAAATCTGTTTATGTTGTAAAGAATCTAGTCCAGCCTACTCCTAAGAATAGTTTAAAAAAAGATGGAGACCATAATGTGCCTTAAAAAATAAAATAGTCAGATCTGCAATAAAACTTGGATGGCACAGTGAACAGATGCCACTAAAAACACAATGATTACAGTGTATAAGCAGTATTAAGAAAGATTTTGTTCTGCTTAAGGTTAGAGAACTCTGTTGCCTTCTCAGGATGTCGTCCCTTCTAAAAGTTTCGGCGGGTTCTGTTTACATTTTGGTTTCAGTTTTAAGGGTGCCTTATATGCATATGATGGTGTTTCCATGTATCTTTCGTGAACAGTTAATTTTAGAAGGATATTTATACAATTTAGCAGCAGAATTAATGTTTTAAATGTGAAAGACCATTTAATTTATTCTGACTAATTTTGTTGTCAAGTTTAGCAATTTGCATCTGGTTAGATGATAAAAATTTAAAATGGGTTGAGTTGAATCAGATCCTAACCTGACCTATATCAACTAGCTCATTTCAACCCTATCCAGTCTCATGCACCACCCCCCCCCCCCCCTCTCCTTCCTTTTTCTGGTTTTCCCAACAATGTTGTTTACATATTTTTCCCATAATTTTCCGCCTTTTGTATAGCTTATTTTTTGAAATTTCTTCAAGGCTTCAGTACATTTTTGTTTGTTCTTTTAACGATTTTGTTATGGTTGCTCAAACGTTTTTTGGGTTTTATCATCCAAAACCGAGTTCCTCTCAACAGTTTGTACCAGTGACTACAAAACCAGTATATCTAGGCTGAAACTTTTATCCTTGGTTACATCCACCAGATGAAAGTGGGCAAAAAAAAACTCTAACATGTTCCTTTAATTTTCTAAGAAACTGACCTAGTTAAAATTTCTAAGAGCAGAATAGACTGTACATTCAATTGGAAACTCTTAACCACTGTATTATTTTGGCCTTTATGGATCTTATGTCTCAAACAAAGAGTAATGCATATTAGATTAGGTCAATACCAGAAAAGAGGGGCGAACTTATCAGAAGCATAGAAAGCTAAGGAAATTATTTTTTAAAAAAATGAATTTCCAAGTCCAGCACACATCAAACAGTAATCTTTAACATGCAACACAATTCTATCCAGGCATTAATTCCTCCAAATATTATATCAGCTTGCACTTTCCAACTGATCACAAAATGAAAAGAGGGGAAGGGAAAGCAGAGTGTGGGAATCAAAATTTCCAGTGAAAAGATGCATCAATTAAGAAATTAAACCAACACCGCTCCAAGATAATTTGTGCATACAGACATTTAGAATGCTACTAGAAAAGTTGAGAGGGTAAGTCATTTGGCTGCTAGAAGATTTGGAACAAGGGCTGAATAATAGAATGTGCTATATATTGCTTGACCTTCAAGGCTGCTAACAGAAGAATATTACCCGAGTAAACAAAGCAGACAGTCTTCACCGTTATAATAAAAACTTGCATGCATTAAAACATTAGCATGCTATTCAGTAAAACTGGAGCTAAATAGGAGAAGAAATTCACATATTCACTCACAGACAAATGAAAATTAGGTCACTGTCACATTAAATAATCTCCAACTTAACACCTACATTAACAAGCTGGTGAGTAACTGCAATTTGAACATGCAGGACTACTACAGGTAACAAAAATTCTGACAACTCATGGATTAATTTACATGTTTCAGATATTGATTACCATTTTCTTGCGAGGGTGGCTAATTGAATCAAATTCAAGAGCTTCTGAGCTAAAGGGGGACAGATCCATAAAACACCACCTCCGCAGGGCCTGTCATGTACACATGATTGTTCTCCTTTCTCCACTCAATTTCCAATGGCCCGCCAGGTAAATCAACAATACATGTCTGATCGACATATAAATTGTTCATTATGTCTACCAGCAACATCAGGAATATAATACAAATAGACAGAATAAGGCATTAAATATTTTAAATGTTATAGTCTCAAACATACTCTTTCAGCTCGGCCCTCTAGAATTGCTGCAACCACTACTGCACATGCTCCAGTCCCGCACGCCAGAGTTGCTCCTTCAATTAGAAATGTTTCATAAAATCAAATTTGCCCAATGAAGATAAACTTACAGACTACAAACATCATACAACATAGTGTATTTTCAATAAAACCTAGTTAAAAACAAATTCATGCATCAAAATTTTGTCCTATAATCGTTTTCCTTCCAACTAGATTAATACCAGGAGAAATATTCTGCATCAGTGAAATACTATAGGAATGCATTCATTGCAAGCAACAGGGAAGAAGAGAGCTTTAACTATTCTCAATATTCTAATAAAATATATTTTTTCTAATGAAAAGTAGCTCATAAACACATTATATCTAAGGCATACCTGCACCACGCTCCCATACACGCATTTTTAGGTGTGAATGAGAAAAGACTTGCACAAACTCTGCAAAATAAACAAGGTACATGTCACAATCATAACTAGGGCCCTCCACAAGCTACAACTCTTCACTGCATTGAAAAAGTGGCCACAATATAGTAGACTCCGATGACAAGTAACATAATCACCATCACCAAATTCACTTATTAGGAAAGTTTGATGATAATAGAAATTCATTTAACAAGACTTCAAAATGCAAAAAAAGAAAAAAAAAAAAAAGAAAAAGAAAGAAAGAAGTAAAGCAACAACGGCTAGAACCTGCAACATCTCCAGGTGTATAACAAACTATATGCGAGAACAAAGGTTATTTACTTCTGTTCTGCCATGTTCTTATATGTTAGTCCATTGGGCTATAAGAATACTAAAGTGAAAAGAGAAGAATGTGAAGAGTTGCTGCGAGTGTAACTTACGATTAGATAGAACAACGATATTTCCTTTTGAAAAACCCTTGAGACTGACTTGAACATCATTGTTAAATAATGGTTTAAAGTTTTGGAGTAAACCAAATGTATTGAACCTTTTGTACTGAATTTTGAAGAAACAGTCCGCAGCTACTATATCAAAACTATAGTTTAGCCAGTTACCTTAGGAAATTATAAAAGAGATTTAGTAAAGCATAATAATAGTCCAGTTTTAAATCCTAACTAGTTTTTTGGGCACATAAAGCTCTTGATGGATACAGATAATATTAATAGTGTGACAAAGGGTTCATATCCCCATATAAAAATATTCAATCAACAAGAATTTGAACTGTAGGGCCTTGACAAAATTTTGAAAGAACTTAGAAGGTAGCTTGAATATTTCTAGATAGATGCAAGAAATAAGGGTAGTTATTAAGCAGGTGTGGGCTAATATTTTTTCATAAAAGGAATCAAATATGTGTGACGTAGGTCACGATAGGTATGTAATCTGAGAAGTGGTATATGCATGTAGAAGAAGCAGAGTATTTGCACTTCCAGAAACTAGTCTATAATCGCGTCAAAAAAGAAACATTTGTTAAGTACCAAATGACATGGGTCAATTTAAGTATACAAACAGAAGGAGGAATATTGACAATGGAATAAGTTCCTATGCACATTTACTTCATCTGTTACCGGAGGCGGGAGGTTACAAATCTTTCTGGGTAACTTTGGCAATAAGAGTTAAACTATTAAGATCTGGAGAACTTTCTAAATTTGGAAAAGAATATGCTCATGAAATTTTATAGATGGATGGATTAGTACAGATTTAGCTATAGAATTTTATGTAATGAAGATGAAAAAAAGAGGGGGGCAGAGGAAAGTGAGTCAACAAGAGGAGCGCACTGGGAAAAAACTATTGTTGAATTATGAACCAAAATGCCACAATACTCAACTTCGCTTGCTAGCATAAAACACAGAGACCACACACATCCAAGGGCCTATTTAGTTAAGGGTGGAAGTGAGGAAGTGATAATAGTTCCTTTGGAACTTGGGAATTGATTAGTAAGTTTTCCGGTATTTGGATGTTGTTGGAAAGTGTGGTTTAGAAAATGTTATGTCTTTCCGGTATTTGAATGGTAATGTGAAAGTGAAAGTAGAAAAGTTGACTACAAAGTTGACCGTAAAATAATATTAAAATATAAAATTAATTAAGAAAAAAAAAAAATGAACTGTAATTAGAATGCAAGTGAGATTTACATGATCAAAAAATTAACTGTTTTATGTTACAACTTATTACAAATGAGATTTACATGACCACAAAATTAACTATAGCACTCTGGAAGTGAGGAAATGGTTGTGTAAAAGAGGAAAGGAAAAGGGGGTTTTCTTATTTTTCTTTTCCGGTGTTTGGATAGATAGGGAAGTGAGCAATTATACTTCCCCATTTCCTTACTTCCGCCCACTTCCTTGCAACCAAACACCCCCAAAGCGCAAATAGTGTGACCCTCCATATAAGCCCCAAAACCCAACGTAAACTCTCTTTATCCCATCATTTTCACTCGGAATGGCAACTACCACCAGATTTCTCCCATCCTCGTGTCTAATGGACCATCCCTCAAACCCAAAACTCTCCCCTTACTTGCTTGACCCTTCCACTTCACCCCCTCCTTCCAACCATCCACTCCTTCCATCAAATCCCAAACACCCCACATTCCCCCAAAAAAAAATCTCACAAACCCTCAACAACAAACTCCTATATCGTCTAATCTTCTGTTATCTGTTCTACTCAGACCCCTTGGTTTGGAGTAACTTCAGTTCCATGTGCCAAGGGAGAAGACCGGAATGAATGGGGAGAAAGGAGAAAGTTTATCGGGAAGAGTTTTTGTGGAGCCCACATGCATGGAATTGGTTGAGTAATCAAGTGTGCATATTGGATATAACACCAAAAGAGTATGAAACATAGTGGGATACATAAAAGCTAATCAAAAATGGGGATGTGGGGCTGAAAATCAAAGAAGACCTCCCTCTTTTTCGAAGAATTATAGATGTCACTATGCAAGAGAGAGAAAGATATAGAGTATTAAAGTCCTTGCCACTACATCAAAACTCTAAAGTTGTGGTGAGGATTAAGGGTAGCATATTTATATTCTAACATGTCCTCGTAGGTGGAGCGCCTTTTTATGGGCTGAAACATGCGCTTTTGCGCTAGCATAATTTTTGTTTTTAAATCTACTTTTTAAATGCCCGCCTGGTGGGTATTGAATCTGGGTTGCTCTGATACCATATTAACGTCCCTGCAATTACACAAAAACTCTGAAATTGTGGTGAAGATTAAGGGTGACATATTTATATTCTAACAGAGAGCAAGAAAGAAACAGAGACAGAGTGCTCCACTATACAAGCAGCAAGTCAAGATATTGATAGTCTCACGACCACCATGCATGAGTACATGGCATGGCGAGTAATTTGAGAAACAAAAAGGGGTGAGAAAAGTACATCTATTCACAGAACACTTAATTCAAATTATAATTTGTTTATGTGTTTAATTTTATATGCTGGAACTGAAACACAAGTGAAACAGCCTAAAATCATCAAAAACAACCAAAACTAATGCAGACATCTACTCGGGATGAAAGAGCCGAAAAGACGGATCCAAGAAGTCACATTCCAAGTTGAAGTAGTAGTAGGATTTTTTTATTATCTTTTCTTTCTTTATTTTTGTATTTTTCAGTTTCTTTATTTGGATTGTAATTCTATTTAGGTTAAGAGTTTGAGTTTGAATTGAATTCAATTTTTATAAAAGCCTATATAAAGTCCCTATTGTACCAACAATGATCGATGAAGAATTTGAATACAAAATATCTGTGTGATATTGATTTATCTCATAATGTTTAGAATTAAATCCTAATCTTTCTCAATTAAACCCTAAATCTATTTTTTCCCCTTCTTCTTTATTTCCCTCACCCATGAGGCACCAAACCCAACTCATCTCCATCTTCCTTCTTCCCCACACAAGCAAACACAACCCACCACTTAATCTCCTTCTCCCTTGAGAAAATCCATCAGTACAAAGGAACCCAACAAGTCCATCTCCTTCCCCCTCACGTTCTCCCTCCTCGACGAAATCCATCATTATCACCCCCGTCGTCAGCATCCTTCACCTTGCCCTCGCAACCTGATCGAACATCCGAGACCATTGCCTCTCTCCCTCGTCACCAGAGCACAATGCCGCCGCCACAATAGCCCGTGTTCTTTACCTACTTTCCTTTCTCTGTTCCCTCGGCAAAAAAAAAATCCAAGCACAGTAACACACTTCTCACCCCCACCTCTTCGTCTCCTCCGCCTCTCAGCGAGTGTCCTCAGTTGAGCTCGATCCCTGCTTCCGAGGCGCCTCCTTCATCGCCTGCAAAGATAGAAACAGAAGGAGAGATAAGAAGTGAGTTCGGGTTTCAATCTCAGATCCAACCCGACCCATTACATATTTTACCCGAGTTCGAAAAAAAGAAAAACAAGTTGGGTTTAAGTTTTAAACCCAGTTGCTACAGAAACCTCGCCCAACCCAATATGCTACAGTAACAGGTTTATTGTCCCAAATAGACCCGTTAAGAGCTTGCATTCAATTTGGACCGTAACTCCCGCATTCAGGCTCCGATTCAGGCGATTTTGGTACCGTTACTATCGAGACAACGAGAGCTTCGCATCAGTACCCACCACAAGTCACTGAAATCCATGTGATTCTCAGTAGGTAATTTTTCTCAACACGATTTATTTATTTGTGGGTTCGATAACCGTCTCTACTATTTTATCGAATTAATCTGTTGCCAGCCTGCCACCAAATAGCGAGATTGTGAAATTCTGTTATCATACATTTGTTGATCATATATATTGAGTGCACAAACTTTGCTGTCATAATTAGTAGTTACATTAGTTTATTTAAATTGCGAACGGTACAACTGTACTTGCACATTTTGTTAAATCCATCATCCTATATTATTGGTTTTAATTATTTTCCTACCCAAAGTCGTAATAGTTGGTAAAACGTAGCAAAATTTATCATATCACTGATTTCTGATTCACACGCATGCACGTTTCACATCAGAAACTCTCAAGAGAGGACCAAAATGGAACCTTGAAAACGCTTTCAAGTTTCAAATCTTCAACTGGCCCTTATAATCTCTTTGTTCACAAATCACAAATGCATGAGTAACCAATGTCATCCTAGTGGGATCAAACAGCGAAGCAAACGGTAAAACAAAGGCTAAATAACGTGACATCCTAGAAGTCAGAGACACAAATTTACATCTAATTAAATATATACAAGATTACTAATATTGTTTATACTCTGGCGATTGACCTTTAATAAATTCATTTTATGCATGTCTGATCACGTATTATAAAAGAGCACTTGATAAGAAATAGTAAAAGTCAAAAAAGAAATGGTGAAAGGCACAGAAGGATCATAACCTAAAAGGTTACTATTGAGTTTTATCTGATTCAAACCTATTGCAATTAGACTTTCCAAATGCAGTTTGGACAAGGTCGGAAACATGTCAAGCGGCTGTAGTGTCCTATGACCAATTCCGATTGAATTAAATTAATCGAACCGTAGTAAACCATAAATATGTGACCGGGTCCATCTTTGAAGTGTCTTAACACCTGTCCAATGTGTGTCTAACACAGAGTAAGACATAAATATGGCTACTTGTGCGAAGCACCATGCTACTAGATAACATCACCGCTTCAGGAAACACACACAAGCCAGCTTGAGACAGTCAACAAATGACCATTAGCAGTAGGTAAATACAAGCAACACCAAGCTACTATACCTGTTCAAACAGATTTGCATCCTATCTAGGATCAATAGGCATGCTGGCATATCAGCTATTATTAAAGAAACCACAACCAGTCATTCACCCAGAGAAAATTGCTGCTCAGCCAACAGATTGCAGTGTGCCCCCAAAATGAAATTTAAAATATATAATTGCGACCAACTGTCTACAATTCCTTTACAGTTGTTTATCTCAATGATAACTGCTGGAACATGATTGCCAAAAAGAAATAAACTAGCTATAACAATACATCATAAAGTTTGCAAACTATCTAAGAAGATACAATTAAATAACCTGTATTAGTTCGGGAAGGGAACATTTCAT
This sequence comes from Agave tequilana, assembly GCA_038442645.1. NCBI lineage: Eukaryota > Viridiplantae > Streptophyta > Magnoliopsida > Asparagales > Asparagaceae > Agave > Agave tequilana. The sequence goes on along the minus strand of JAVJIF010008371.1, from coordinate 188,628 downwards.
GGTGCTCAAATTTTGGACCAATTTCTTCCAGATTTAAGTCATCAACCTGCAGATCCTGCATTTGAATAATTATAATCAACCACTATGTAACTTACAGAAATAAAACATGTGTTAAAATATAAAAGTATTGAATCCTCACCATAACTCCGGAGTCTTTGTGTAGTGGCACAGATTATAAAATGGTATCAGAGCAATCTAGGTCCAATTCGCACTAGACACACATTTAGAAAATGAATTAAAAACATATAGCTACACAAAAGCCCAAGTTTCGGCCCATGAAAAATACTCACGAGCTGTAGGGGGCGTGTTAGAATATAAATGTATCACCACAACTCTCAACATAACTTGGGAGCTTTGGTGTAGTGACAGGGACTTTAAAAGGGCTCACCTGGCTAGCTAAGGTGTGTCAATTTCACATTGAAGCCTACCTTAACTGGAATCTTGAAGGTGCGCATGCATTAAGTAAAATTCAACGATGAAGGATATCTTGATATTTTTTAAAGATTTTAACCACCATTAGAAATTCTAGAAGAATATGAATGTTTCGCTAATCTTGGATGTGTTTTATCTTCACTTGACATGATTCTAGATAGCCTTGGGAAACTTAAATTGGGCTCTGGACTCACAGTCATGCCATGTATGATGATTTGATCTGATAGTGAAGCTATTCACTATTCAGATCATATAAATGCAATGTCACATGATAATACTCAATTCTAATATACATCCAGTTTTTATTGGCGCACAAGTGTGGAGGTTCCCTACCCTTTTCTATGGATCAACTATGCATCTACATACAAGACCACTCTCAAATGAGGTACGGTGCTTTGATCTGACAATGGAGCTATTCAGATCATATACATACAACAGCCTTTAATGACACTTAATCATTATATATCTGTATACAATATAACTTAATATAATTATAAAAGATGCAAGCTCTGTCATGTTTCACTTATTCATTGTATTGAATTAGTTAGAAGCAAAATTTAGTAAAAAGTCTATAGGAAGTTGATCAATAATATGTATAACTACGATTACTAAATAGGCATGCTATGAAAGAATTTATCAATCATCAGATGGGATGAAACAATGTATATTGCTGAGTATGAAGAGCATTATTAACTAGAACAGTCAAACAATTTACTTCTCAATATAGTAAGAGAAGCTTTGCCATACATAATACATGAGGTTTTTAAAAAGGAAAATCACCTCAGTGTTCTTTGTACCAAAGGTAACACAATGAGGATTGCCCATGCTAACACATGTCACATTCCATGTTAAGCCATCAACAACAAGTTCAGCTCGTATAGCTGCTCCATTATCGTTCGCCGGGAGTTTTGTGGGAACGTCAAGTGCTGAAAGCACAGGCTGACCCATATCTACTTTTACCTGAAAAGCAGCAAATAAAGATCGGATGCAATACACTTTCAAAGTCAAGCAGCGCAAGGCCAATTTGGCAAGAATGTGGAAACCTATATTCAGTGAACTGTAGAAAATTGTGAACACGATCCACTTCAAAGCTATATATAAATGATGGATATGGAGAACTCCCATTATGAATTTGAAGATACTAAAACTTCTCAAACATAAAATGTGGGTGCAAAAGAAGATCCCAAAGTCACAACTAATCAGATAGCTCTACTTGGCCAGTAGTTGTGCATAGCAGGATAACATAGCTGTTGAGATGGGTGTCATTGGATACTAGGTCATGAATAATGTAATAATTTCTAAATCCTCCACCTTCCCAGTTGCATAGCATCGACTGCAATCCAACTTAACCTCATTATATCAACAATCATGTTATAATATTAATCATGGGCTGTTACTAAAATCTAAATGCTACATGTTAGCTGATCTTAATTTTAAGGACAAGTACTGGTATGTTTTATTTTAGTAACAAGAATTAAAATGGAAATTACAAAAATCTACATGGTCTACATTTTTGAGTAATTGTTTTTACCTGTTTATAAATTATAACTTTATGTTATACTATGATTTGTTGAACTTTTAAATAAATTTGAAATATAACACAGTTTAACTGAGGGATCACTATATACTATAGATATCAACCTCCTTTCTATCTGAATACAAGACTTAAATTCCCTTTCCTCCTACTTTTTTCGGGTTGATTAACCTGCAACTCCAGCACTTTGTCAATGACCAAAAACATCTTTTAAGCTTATAATATTCCTGGTTGCTTGTGCAATGTTGCAAAGTAAATAAACTCATACAGAGAACTTGAGAGACCAGCTCATAGACATGCTAATTGAACTATATCTATAAGTGGCTGGACTAAAGAATCATTCTTTGCCAATATGCCCCTTAAGGGCAACATGTAGTGTCAGATTTGAAAATGATGGCTATGCAGACATGTGGCGTCAGGTTGTTTGAAAATTTAAAACAACACTCAAAGTATATCCGTCCTGAAAATACGTAGCAACTGCTCGTTTATTTATTGAGAATATCCCAAATATCAAATAATAATAATAAAAGCTGCACTTATAAGAAGATAAGCAATAAAGGTTGTCTCCATTTTGGGAAATTTCACCATTAAAATCTTCAAATTGTTATCAAGTGGTCATGCCCTTTGATCTTGTATATGACATATGTAAACTGCTATGGTTTTTCAACAAACCTGAACTCACAGAAATTACAGTTTATCACTAATGATATGTGCGTGCAAGGGCACATGCATTATGAGTAATGTGCATATTTCTATGTAAAACCATATAGAGGTATCTGGCATAGCAGTCAGCCTGCCACCATAGCCCATGGATGCCAATTCGACATGTAAAGCAGCAGCAGTAGCAAAGCTACTATACCAAAGGTCCAAAAGTTTAGAAGGATTCCAAGGCTAACCCGAACATTGGGACAAGGACTGCTCTATGTTGGAGCAATGGTAGCGCAGCTGATGTATCACTTTGCTAGAAATAAGATAGTATCAAAATACCTGACCTTTTCAAGAAAAGAATTCACAAAAAAAGGAAGAGAAGAAAGAGAATATCAAAACCTTTTATTAAGATGAATTGATGCAACAAGGACATGAGAGAGGCTGAGTTTGGATCATAGTCATAACTCCACTCTTTTACCTATTGTCTGAAGCTGGTTAAACATTGCTTCTCTCAATCGTTTCTGTGGCAGCAAATTAAATTTTTAAAGATGTCTCATTCTCATTCATGTTGAGTCTCCCACAAAGAAATATTCCACTTGATATATTAGAGAGAAGGTGTATTGATAATGTAAGTTCTGTTTTATTTACAACATAATTTGCATACACTTAAATTAAATAGTGAACATACCAAGAAAATTTGTGTTGATAACTTAAGTTTTGTTTTATTTACAACATATTTTGCATATATTTTTATTAAATAGTGAACATACCTTTCCATTGCTTTGGATCTCAGGAACAATTAGACCAGCAGCAGTATGAATAGTAAAACTGTAAATAGAAAAAATTTACGAAGGTAAGCCTCAACCAATGATAAGTTTCAACATGGATGCAAGGTGACTTCATCCATGAAAGATGTTAAAAGACATAACACAGACAAAATGTAATCAGACAAGCTAGAGGCATAGGCTGCAGTTCGAAATTGCACCTTTGAGTCCCTTGAAGATTTTCAAGCTCAGCAATGAACCGAGCAAAGCAGCGCACTCCATTACCACACATCTGGAGACACATAGTAGACACAGGAAATGCAAAACATGTTAGCATCCTAAATGGAAATCCAAACACTAAAATGGGATCATCCTTCTTGACCCATTAAATAAACGTTAACATGTACAGATTCACACAGGCATCATAATTCCAGCTGACAGAACCTTGTATGATGTATCTATTCATCACTCCTCAAATTATTCAACAAAGACAGCGGATCTTTAACTCTTGCACGATGTATAAACACAAATTCTTGCTATTACCTCAGGCTCGCTGCCGTCCGAATTAAAGATCCTCATGGTGTAATCAGTACCATCGGTCCCCGGCATGGCGAAGATCACACCATCAGCACCCACCCCAAAATTGCGGTCACACAGCTTCACCGCCTGCTCGGGCGTAACCCTAGGCTCCAGCGAATCCCTATTATCAACCTAGTTCGCCAAAATTAATCCCAGAGCAACTCCATCAAACAATGCCGAAGACAAATAGAGAGACTTAGAGTTCGATACCATGATGAAATCGTTGCCGAGGCCGTGGTACTTGACGAAGTGGATGAAGGAAGACGACTCCTTTCGATCCAAGAACGAGGGCTTGAGGGACTTCTGAGGGGCTTCGATGCTCATCGAAGCGACTGCGAATCTGGAGCTAGGGTTTCGCAGGAAAGGAAGGGACATGGAAAGTAGGAGAGATTGTGAGGGACGAGAGATTGAGAGAATGAGAAAAGAGAAAGGCGAGAGAGAGTGAGAGCGATGGTGGCGGCCATTGATTAATCCAACCACAGCCGCCGGGTCTCTGCAAGTTAAAATTTTGGCGGAGACGGGGTAACGGATATTGCCACCCCAACAAATGAGGAAGGCCCCAAATTATTTACGAGTGTGACAATATTTATAATTTTACCTCCAGTGAAATATTCAAATTGCCCCCGTCTTCTTCTTCCTTCTTCTTCATTACTTCTCCAGCGACCCCCGGCACTCCTCCTCCTCCTTTTCCTCCCCGGTCCCCCATCCCCAGCCTCCCCCTCCTCCTCCCCCACCGATCTCCCCACCTCCCCTTCCTCCATCCACCGATCTCTCGATGAACCCCCTCCATCACAACGAACCATCCCCTCCCCCGGCCGACCCCCCTTCCCTTCCCCAGAGACCCCTTTTCCTGGTCGCCCAGCCCCCTCCCCCTCCCCTTATTGTTCGGCAGGTTTTTCGGCTGAACAGAGCAACTCTGTTAGGCCACATCCGGTCGAATAGTGGGAGGAAGAGGAAGGGGGCTGGGCGACTAGGGAAGGAGGGAAGGGGGCCTCTGGGGAAGGGAAGGAGGGTTCGCCGGGGGGACAGGGGGGTTCGGCATGAAAGGGGGAGGGGGTTCGCCGGCGAAGGAAAGTGAGGAGGAGGAGGAGAAAAGGCTTTTTTTATTATTATTATTATTATTTTGAATGCCTTTATCAGTTTTAGGGGTGCCTTTATCAATTTTAGGGTGGCAATATATCTGTCCCCAAGGAGACGGAGACGATAGCGAGAAAAAAAAAGGTTTTTTTTTGCTTTTTTCCTTTTCCATGATTTAAATGTTGAGTTTGAACCTTTCGATTGGTGTTGCTAAATGACAGTCGTAGATGTTCATCTTTCTCTTAGACTTTGCGGGCTATTTTCGTAGTGCTTTTTTGCTCACCGCATGTTTTGCTCACCGTCCCTGGTGACGGTGAGCCGTCCATCTGCCACGGGCCCTGGGTCCCACCATGGGGCCCAGCCAGATGGACGGCTCACCACAAAAAGGCGATGAGCAAAAAAGATTGGAGAAGGCTATGAAGAATTTCATCAACCACTCTCTCAAATGCAGCAATGACACATAGAGGATGAATTCACAGCGTGAGATTCTGACCCATACTAGCAACTAGAATCGGGGGCAACCCACCTTCAAGAAGCAGGCATTCCCCATTCTCTCCCCAAATCCACCTCGATCCTCCAGAGCGAAACAACACTTCACCCCGTCGAGGCTCCCTATCAATTTCAGTACCATCAAAGAGCAACCAAAGGCGCCGAAGTCGATCCAACACGACCCTGCCCTTCTCGGGGTGAGAGATTATTGTTCTTACCATGATAGACCCACTACATAAGCCTCTGATAGTATCAGGAAGAACTCATCTGCCAAGGCTTCCTCAAAGAGTATTTTCTTACCCGGGGTAGCCTCCGACGCAGAACAGTCAAGCGCTCCGCCTCCTGCCCAATCGCAATACATGATCACCCAGTACAAGGTAATTGAGTGATCCTACACCTCCAATAAAGAAAGAAGAGTACCTCCTCTGAAAACATCCCTTGTTATTTCAATTAAATTACATGTATCATTTCTCAAATTTGGCGAATAACATTGAATTTTTTCTACTAGCCATTTTCAGCATACCCCACTGATGGGGGTGCCCCCATCAGACCCCCCCTGCTTGTTCGTTTCATTATGGGAGTGTCTCCCGTTCGGAGAGGGAAACACAAGCACCAGTCTAGGGTTCCCTCTCGATTAGCTTTCAGGCAGTCGACACCCTCTGCTGTGAGAGTGTCCCCGGCTCGGAGCCCCTGCCCCGCTCGGAGTGTCCCCCATCATGTCCCTAACGCTTGTAAATCATGATGTGGAAGTGTCGCCCCACTCGGAGATGACAATGCAAGTACTGCCTACGGGGCTCCCTCTCGATTAGCTTACGGACAGTCGAAACTCTCTGTTGTAGGAGTGTCCCCCGCTCAAGGTCTCGACCCTGCTGATGGAAGTGTCCTTCATCAGATCCTTGACGCTTGTATGTCCTGATGTGGGAGTTGAAAAACACCTAGAGGGGGGGTGAATAGGTGTATATGCTAATCTAGAAACTAAATGCGCTAAATGCGGAAGCTAAAAACTATTTTGCACAAACACTTAATACAACCAACAAGTGTAGCCGAATTCCCCGTGAAGGGCTCTGGACTAACTCCTCTTGATTCCCCTAGATATGGGTTGAGGTGCTATATGAAGCTCTTGTGGTTAAGTATAAGTGAGGCACACACAAACAAGCCAAGCATATAAGAATGAGCAATATGAAATAATGCAAGGCAACACAAACAATATGAATGATATGAATGAAAGAATGATGCTATGCACAAATAAAGAGAGAAGGGGTTTAGAGGCAATGGATCAAACGCAAACACAATGATATGTTCCGAAATTCGAGCCCCTAGCTCTACGTCCCCGCCTTCACCGAGAAGGAATTCTAATCCACTAAAGGAGTACCGAACTCCTCTCTCAACCTTACAATGCCACCGAGGCAATACAACCAATCCACCTCTACCGAAGAGGGATAAGGCCCGTAGCCAAACAACAACTCAATCACCTCTACCGAAGAGGGATACAAACCAATACCACTCCGATTAACCTCTACCAAAGAGGGATACACAAATATAAGGAGGGTTTACAACTTGGAGGCTCAATCAACCTCAAACAATCTCTTTTCCACAAAACAAATATCCTAAAATAGATTAGGATAGAATGATAGCTCAAGTGTGAAAAAACTAGAGTTTGGAAAATAAAAACTCAAAGAAAAATACTTGAGAAAACTCTTTGTAAAGGATAGAATTGAAGAACAAAACAAATCTCCCAATATTTCTATTTTCTTTGATTTTTTCAAAAACTCTAAAACAAATAAAGATTGATCTTTTTGGCACTTAAACACTTTTGAAAACTTGTTTTTAAAACCAGAGAATGGGGAAATTTTTGCTCTAGAAAATCTTGTCCAAAACCCTCAAGAAATGGGGTATATATAGGCCAAACAGAAAACTAGCCGTTAAGCTGATCTGGCAGCCTGACAGGCTTGCGGTCGACCGGCCCGGTCGACCGCCAACGGTCAAAAATATGACCGTTGGAGCAAACCGGTCGACCGTCCGGCCGACCGCCCAGATACAGAGAGCAGACTTCTCTGTTCCGGTCGACCGCTCGGTCGACCGCCCAGATACAGAGAGCAAGGCTCTCTGATCCGGTCGGCCGACCGGCCCTGTGTCTGCCAAACGTGCACAAGGTTGTGCACGTCAGTCGACCGCAACGGTCGACTGGCCCTTGGTTCGGTCTTGCGGTCGACCGACCTGGCCTGTCAGCCACAGTCTGGGTCAGAAACTGGGTCAGAAAACATGTTAAAAATTCTTTTATCTCTTCTAAAATACCATAAAAATTGTTTTAACATTTTATATTGAAATACAAACTTGTGATAAAAATTTCAAGACAATATTAACATTTGGAATCATTTTTGTGTCTTGCAAATTTTATCAAAAACTAAACTTGTATTTTATCAAACTTTGATTTTTCAATATATGAATAGGATAGTCAAAATAAGTTTGTTTAAAAGTTTAAGCATGCATGTATAGAATGAAACAACTATACATAAACCAATTAAATTTGTTTTGATCAACTATTCATGAAAACAAATGTTAGTTAAACCAAAAACGAAAAACCAATATCCAAACATAAAACGTGTGTGTTGTGCACTTGAGCATATCAACTATTCTTATATTTACACATGGATCTAAACACACTAAACTAAAACTAGGATACCTAAGTCTTCTTGACGATCTTCCATCTTCAAGCCGACTCGATCCCAAACGTGATCCACGAGCTAGGCTATGTATGATCTTGATGCTCGGGCCCTGGAATCACCAAGTGAAGACTTCCAAACTCCTCTTTTTGAAGCAATCACCAACTAATATCTTGTTACATGATCTGAAACTAAAATCACAAGATTATTAGTAAACATAACTACTGTAATACCCCGTTCCCGGAATACGTACTTAGTTGCGTATTCAGATTTTCGATCATATTTTTCGACTTGTTTCCTGTATTTATTCTGTATTATGAATTCCTTATATGATTGTTTTGCCTTGGATTTGGATCGGTGAACTCGGAGTCAGCCTTGGTCTGAGCCGGGGACTCGATCTCAAGAGTTTTACTTGTTTTAGACATTCTGGTTATCCGATTCGACCGATTTCAATTTTAAACATCATTTTCCAATATTTTGGATTTTCTATGATTTTCTGGAATTTTCTGTGATTAAGTTGAAAATCTTCAAAACCGTGTCGGCCAGTGCCGCTGACCGATTCCCAGATTTTTAATTCTCAAACTGTTTGGAATTTCATGATGGTCCTTTAGACTTTATCTTTTAGAATTACATTTCCTACTTATGTTCTTTTTATGAGAATTTTAGGATTTTATGAAAATTCCAACGGAGTCGGTAGGTAACTGATTCCGGGATTTTTAGTTTTAAAACTATGAAGTATTTCTTCAAAAGGATTTCACTATGAGTCTTCATATATTATTATTGATTTTTGGGTAAATTTTCGAGTCGTTCCGAAATACTTGAATTTCGGACGATTCCGGCATTTTCCGAAATGATTTCCACATCTTTGACTTTAACCCAGGTATCAGTCTTTTCATCAGTTTCATCTTGAGTCCAAGAGAAAATATCTTCTCTTTATTAATTCTTTTCCTTTTCCTTTTTCTATTTTCCTTTCCTTTTTCTCCAAGACAAATGGATTTTTCCAATTCTCCAAATTCCAAACCCTTTCCAAAATGCCACCTCATTTCCCACCTACTCCCTCATTTAATGCATCTCTTTCTCTCTCTCTCTCCCATGACCGGCCATGTGGCCAAGTGAGGGGCACATCACCTCCTCCTCCTTTGCAAGAACACCCTTCCTCCTATCCTAATTTCACCCCCTATACAAAATCCCCATCATATATATTTTCCCTTTACACTTCACTCCATTTTCTTCTCCACTTCTAACAAAAGAGAAAACCCTCTCCAAGTCTCTCATTCACCTCAACCTAAACCCTAGCTCCAAGAACTCCACCAGATCTTCTCTTCCAGCTCAAGCTTCTGATTTGGAGCTCGGATCGTAGCTCTCTTCGTCGCCAAGGATCGCTTGGGAGCTATTCGTCGACCACCCTCTTCCCGGACTCGTAGAGATTCAATCAAACGGTTCCAAGTGAGTATCCTTACTCACCAGACATGTTCCCTTCCTAGCATACTTGTATCCCCATATCTTATGCTCACATGTCATAAAAATCACATTTTTACCATCAAGAACAACCCCCAAGTTCTGTTCTGTAAACTGCTCCCCGACCACTATTAGTCGACTTGACCTAGAACCTAGTCGACTAGAACCCTTAGCTGGAACTTAGCTTTTCTGGAAAACACAGTATTAGTCGACTTACCCCATATATTAGTCGACTAAACCCTTCTGGAAATAAATCTCAACTCTCTGGAAATCCCTATTAGTCGACTCCTGATTTCATCTAGTCGACTAACCCTCCTTGGACCAGAAACTCAACTCTCTGCTCCAGTCGACTTAAGCCTAATTATCAGTCGACTTGAACCCCCTAGTCGACTAACCATTTTACCTTAGTCGACTAATGTTTCCTGAAACAGTGACCCCATTCTCTGTATCCCAGACTTAGTCGACTTGCGTATCTGTTAGTCGACTTGAAACCTATAGTAGTCGACTAATCCTTACACCTAGTCGACTAATTCTGCCTGAATGTCTTAGATGATTTCTTTTCTAAAAATTAGATCTTGTTGTTGGTTTATGTGTTATGCATTTATGGTTTCTTGTACTTCATGACTGGTACTTTAGGACTTATTGCTTAATGGATCTTACCTTATATTACTACATGACTTGTTAAGTAACATTATCAACCACTTGTCAACTTTATGTTCTCTTTTAACACATGTATATCACCTAACTATGCCACCACCTTACTAGACCCTATAGTTATGTCATGGCTGACCCGGTCTATTATCAATCTATTGTTATGTTTCATTTCTTGTTATACATCACCACCTCGTCATGCTATCTTTTAAAACCAAGCATGATACACTTGACCGTATGGTTATCTTGTTTACGGGAACCCTGTCTTGTTTTATGGAACTAAGTGCCACACCATACTCGGTGGGGGCCACCTCTAGAATCCACTCCCTCAGAACAAAGTGCCACACTACACGGTGGGGGCCACCTCTTGAATCTGTAGGGCTATCACTGTTATAACTGTTTATTCCCGTAACCAGATAATTATGTTAATAAGCTACAACTTGTATGGGTATGGGAGGAAGTGATGGATGCCGGAATGGTACCTTGCTTATAGTGATGGATATGATATATGCGGCGGAAAGTTATAGTGGGACTTAGGGCCCACATGATTACATATAGGGGGACTTTGGGCCTCCAAACCGGTCCCAGGTGGTGGGAACCGTTGACCAACAAACTGGTCCCCGGTGTATGAGTACCACTATAAGAAGCTCTACCAGTTCTCCATCTACTTCCGTTAACAAACCTCGAATAGCTTATATATGGATGTATGTGAGTTGGGATCGATACCGAAACACATACCTAGATATATGAGTTAGGCGAATAATAATAATAATAATAGATGTCAGTTATGTTCTCTGTTATAGTTACCGTTATGTGTACCAGCTATGATTCCTGTCCTAGTCCCTGTTATGACTCATGTTATATTGTGACTCCTACTTTACTTGTTATGATTCCAGTGATGATTCCGGTTTTGATCTTGTCATGATCCTTGTCATTCTTGTTATGCATTCCTTTTTGACTATCATATAGTTTGCAACTCTGATTCTATATGCTTGGGATTACCGTGGCATGAGATAACGGTATATAGATGAGGGTTTCCTTGTTTGGATTATTCCCTCGATGTATTAGTCTCATGGGACCGTGACTTAAGCATATACAATCACTTTTGCTTGTAATCAGCTTTACTTGTATTTTTCTGTTTTATGATTATGTTAATACCTGTCCTTATATCCCATACTTGTGTTCTAACCCCTATTTATGTCTCTTAGCCACTTGGCTGTAGCTCATTTATTGCCATATGTCTTGATTCCTTGGATTTGCATATTCAGATTCCGGAGCTTGGATCGAAGTGGAGTTGTCCACCGTAGATCGAGCTCTCCTTAGCGAGCAGGCATCTTAGCTCCAGTTCCTTGCACCTGACTCCTTTTGACTCACGGGATCTTCATCCTACTCGTGAGCATTTTGTCTTCTTATTGTATATTTGACTTTTGGACTTGTTATGATAAAAGACATATGTAATATGTAATGTTTATCATACTGTGATGACTTTGTATTGTACTTTTATGTTGGCATATGAAAGAATACCACGCTTTGTGTTGCACTCTGATCCTTTCTTGTTGTACTTTATGCTTAGCGTATATACGTGGGGGCACTCTCTGACCTACGTATATACGTTGCAGTGACGTCCCCGTATCCGTGGAATCGGGGCGTTACAACTACATGAGTTAATCATCATCAAAACTAGAGAGGAAGGCCTTCGGGCCAACAGGAGTGTCCCCCACTCGAAGATGGCAACGCAAGCACATGCCTATGGGGCCCCCTCGATTAGCCCATGGGCAGTCGAAAACCTCCGTTGTGAGAGTGTTCCCCACTCGGAGTCCAAAATTTGCAGTTACCGTTGATGGAATTACTCCCACTCGAAAACAACAGCGCAAACTCACTAACACCCCATTGCCAACCACCCGTACCAAGATAGAGATCAGCACTCCGAAGAGGCATGGTCATATAATTCTAAAAGAGTTATGATAAAAACAAACTAGGCAAGATCTAAACCTGACTATTTCCATTCCAAAAGATATTTTCATTCCAGAAATATTTTCATTATGAATGCTATTCCATTAAATTTATTTGGTTACATCTGACAAGAGTAATACAAGATATTCCATTACATCTCTGCATTTATATTTTTGAAAAAGAAATACAGAAGATCTTAATCCAAATGCTTGGTCCTATCACCATTAACAGTTCCTGGCATTGAACAGAGATTTGTTCATCAAAAGCTGTCTCCTATGAGCAGCCATCCTTTTTCATTCACGCCACGACTCCTTACCAAGCAATCCTATGTCACTGACCTCTGGGTCCCATCAGGGCAGCAAAATGAGATCTTCCAAGGAGCCCTCAAGAGGTATGACAACGTCGACGATACCTGACAGACTCTGATAAGACATGCAAGAAGGTGACGTATCATATCACCTTCGAGGTGTTCAGTGGGAGGGCTCCGGACTCCAGGAAGAGAAGTGATTCATTAGCGCATTCAGCCGACAAGCTCCCTCTCCTCCTTCCTCGTACATGCCATCAGGAAAGAGGTTGATGACCTCAAGGTCAAGGCTTGCTCGCCCAGAATCAAGCGACTCGAAAGCCATATCGCCCGATCCACTTGAAGTAAGAGTCCTACTTGTCACCCTCGATGGCGGCACCCTGTCACGACGGCTAATGTGCCATAACAGCCCCTTCGCGGTAAGTAACGTGACGCACCAGTCAGACTCTCTAGAAGAGAAAGTCTGATCACCGCTTCCTCATCTGCCTCCTCTTTCTTCTTTTCATTTCTCCATCTGATGAAGAGAAAAGAGAATATCATGAGTGGCACAGCAAAAAAAGAAGAAGTAAGGGTTTTGAATCAAAGATTTTGAAGAAATGGCGAAGATGATTTCCTCCCATAGACGTCTTTATTTATAGGTGGACGAGAAGTCACACCGCCTTCAATTCAAAGTATCAATCCCTGAAAAGTCGGCCTATTTTCCTAGATATCCGGTCAAGATGCCAGGATCCGAAGAGGCGTCAGATGTGACTTTTGAGAAATCCAGCCGAACGATGTAACAACTGACATCCAACTGTACAATCTTCAATTAAATTCAGAAGATCCGCAATAATCTGAAGAGATTCATCATACGCTCCTCTATCCACAAACGCCAAAGTGAATTAAAGCATTGAGAGTCCCTTTGATCCACTTTGCTCCCCCGACTTCCCTTCCGCAAGCTCTGACAAGTGAGAAAGCGAGGGACATTTGTAGTGATCAAAATTTGACCCGCACTAAGATGACGACACGTGTCCAATCTATCGAGAAATTTCTCCAAGACATCCACAGCTCTTAGAATCCATCCCGAACCCCCTACATTAGCAATTTTTTGTGCTAGTCCACCAAATCACAACAGTAGTATCTCTTTGCTTGGTCCACCAATCTTTCCTTTCTGACTATTTATTCTCATGCCTTAGGGCCTTAGGTCGGTACCACAACGATCCTCCTAACCTGAAAGTGTCTCTTCTGACAGGTCTGATCGGGAGCGTCCAACTGCTTGTGGTGAAAATTTATCGACTGCATAATGGAGAGATTTTTCCCACCACACCAATACAGTGCTAATTCAGATGCTTTTCATTGAATAATTCTTCTTATCATTCTGATGTTCATCATAATGATGCAGAGATGTACACTAAAAACATTGGTCATTACTTGGAAATAACTTAACACAGAATGGTTGAAGCATCACACTTGAGAGAAAAAAAACACGTCAATAAGCCATACCTACCTACATTATTTTTCCTCTACAACTAGCTAAATTCAGTGGCCATACATGATAAGCTATGTTGCGTGGACATGCGATTCTAACCCAGAAACGGTAATTATAACCCAGACATAATATGTGGTAATTTTTTTAAAATACACATGACATACATGTGTGTTTGGCGATATGTATCTCATAAGATACGACACGATTTCATAATAAGAATATTTGCGCTACATAGTTAAATGAGAATCTTACTGAAAGAGAACCCAAAAAGAGATGACATATTCTTTAATATTTTTAAAATACACATAACAGTCATGTGTATTTGACGACGACTTCAAGACACGAATTCAGAATAGAAATATTTGCGCTACATAAACATAATTGAAAACCTCAGAGAACTGAAAAAAAAACGACAATATTCCTTAATATTCTGCAATAGGGAGGCGATCACGGTTGCTTTCGGTTACGAAGAACGTGTCGTACACCAGAGCAGCCAGTGCAGCGCCGAGCATCGGCCCTGCCCAGTACACCCAGTGGCCGGCCCAGCTCCAGCTGACGATCGCCGGCCCAAAGGCCAGCGCCGGATTCATGGACACCCCAACAAACGCTCCGGCCACCAGGATATTGGCCCCCATGATGCCGCCGATCGCCATGGGCGCCGGCACCCTGACGCTACTCTTCCTTGTTTCGATTGCAGTGGCGTACACAGTGTACACCAGCCCGAATGTCATGACGATCTCAAACAGCAGCGTGCTCTTCGTGCTCACATCGTCTGAGATCGAGAAGGCCGCAATCCCCTGCAGGAAAGCACGAGTTAGATCACGAGGATTGTTGACAGTGAGTGTGTTCTTGTATTTTGTTTACCGTTCCGCCGGCTGCAGACTTGAGGAGGACGCAGGCAACGACTGATCCGAGCAGCTGCGCGATCCAGTACATGATCGAGCGCAGCAGAGTTATGTTCCCGCAGACGAAGGCGCTGAATGTCACTGCAGGATTGACATGGCCTCCAGAGATGTTAGCTGCCGCAGTGATGGCCACGGACAGCGCAAAGGCGTGGGCCAGAGCCGAGGCTAGCAGGCCGGAAATGCTCGCCGGGCCATCATCTGTAATCTTGTCTGCAGAGAGAGAAGAGAGTGCATCAGAGTACCTCAGAATTGGGTTTGGAATGGGGCTGGCAGAGATGGGATAATTCTTACTGATGGCCATTGTGGATCCTTGGCCGGCGAAGACGAAGATGGCCATGGAGAGGAACTCAGCGAGGGCGGCCCTGAGGGCTGCGGGGTGGCTCGCCTCGCTGGGCTCGCCGATCGCAATCCTGTTGACGGGCATTGTCTTGTTCAGAACCAGAACTGGTGATGTGAAATACTTGTACAAACTACAAACCAGAAAGCAGCTGGATATTGAGATGGCTGTTCTTGCTTGCTATTTATGTTTGTGATAGGCAACTCCAAGGATATGAACTGAAACTAACGGCTAAAGAACCGGGCTCTTCAGGTCGGATTGGACTGAGCAACTGCCACGTGATTGGGTAAAATCTATAGCAGTAAACTTAGCTCACATGACATTTTCTTCTCAGAAATTATGACTTTTTAAGAGAATTTTGAATTAGAATATGCAAACACGTTACCGTGAACCAAAATTACTTATTTATATGGGAAACCTGCTACTTTTCTCTATAGAAATGCATGCACTCCGATCTAATTTTCGCAAAAAAAAGCTAGGATTTGCATCTTCTTCCCTTTGAAACGAACATAAGAATTTGTTTTTCAATTAGAAAAATAACACCGCAAGGTGCAAATCTTTTTGCTTTACCTTTCCTTTCTTCACAAACAAACATATTTGGAAAGTTCAGTAAGCTATTATTTTACCAGCACATGCAAAAAAAACGCGTGTTCCTCGAAAGAGTTTATGACTCCAGAGTGGAGGCTTGTACTCAAGAAAATTATTACTCTCCAAAGAAAATGTGAATCCATTTAGATAATTGAAAAAAAAAACCAATTAGGGAAACATGCCGCGACGTCGGTGGGGAATCCGATAACAGAATGATCTAATCAGAGCTGCAAATACTGTGTGGACCAAGGGATTACCAGTTCATCTGCAGTCATCATAAGTGCGATGAAGAGGAGATGTCACGTCTTTAGGTGGTGAAGGCTCCGGTCACGGTTCACCAGATTGAGGTGCGGAGAGCATGATGCCTTTGGCGGGTGAACTGGTCAAGGGTTGGATGGGCCGAGCAACTGACGATCGGAGTTGAAGGTGTTCTAGTGGCTTCGTTTTTTTTTTTTCTTTTTTAAAAAAGGCAAACTGCCTATGAATATTTTTATACAAATTTATAATGTTTCATTAAATTCTTATTAACGAAAAAGCGGACTTTTTTTACCCCACAATTTTGTCTCAAAATTCGAGAGCCGTAAAAAAAAACATGACATTCATTCATTCCCGAGACTAATCTCAAATGGGCTAATGGCTTTATCCACATGAAAACCAGTCCACACAATCCAAACCCAACTCTGGAAACGGTCCGATCCATTAAACAAAGAGTCGGAACCCGAATCGCCCAAAAACGCTGATCCTTTGTTCCTACTTCTTCCCTCAGCCGTTGCTGCTGCGATCTCCCCTTCTTCGTCGTTTTCCTTCAGCCATGAACAAGTTCCGGAAGCTCGGCCGGCCCGCCGCCCACCGCGTCTCCATGCTCAGGTCGGTCTCTCATTCCATCACCTCGTCCCGTGCTCATCTTTCTCAATTCCGAAGCTAAAGCTAATCACTAGGGTTTTGCTCGTAATTCGAAATTTTGCAGGACGATGGTGTCGCAGCTGGTGAAGCACGAGCGCATCGAAACTACCGTCGCCAAGGTACTGCTCTTTCCTTGTTTCGTTTTTGTTCTGTGCTTGAGACATTCTGTTGTACAGTTGGTGGTCGTGGGAGTTTATTCACTAATTTTTATTATTTCTGAATTCTACAAGGCTAAGGAAGTTCGCCGTGTCGCCGACAACATGGTGCAGCTAGGCAAAGAGGTGGGTTTAATGATTTCTTCTAATAAATTTGGGATTACTTATAAATGCTCAAACAAATATCAAGGGATTTTTTTTTTTCCAGTTCATATATTAAAATATTTTGACTCAAGCAAGCTGCCCTGAACCTGAACTTCTCAAATCTTCGTTTGTCTAAAAAAACTGCAATTGAAAATAAATTCAACATGAAACTCTTAAAATCCGTTGTTTTAGGATGATCTCAAGTCTGGAGAAGAAAAATTAGTTGCTAATGGCAGAGTGTGGTGTGTTTGTGTCATAAATACATCCTCAACCTAGCTCCAAGAAAGAAAAGCCCTGGACGGCAGCCGTTTTTTAGGAGACGGACAATCTGCTACTGTTGTTTAAGATTATAATTGGTCCCAAAAACTAAACATAATGAAGGCAATCATTATAAACACTGTTATATTAGGTCATTGTTAAGTTACCATGTGAATAAGTGCTAAATATCTTTGTTCACTTATACCTTATCCTTGTGTTGAAAAAATAGTTTCTAATGGAAATATGCAACTTAACTATTTGAGTTCTAAATGTGTGGGATTAGTTTTTTTTTTTTTTGGACTTATATTATTTTGTGCAACAAATTCTGTAGATTTTTGTAAAGCTAATCATATGTATCTGGCCTATGTGGTCTATTGTTTTGGCTATTGTGTTGCTTAGTTTGTTAATTTATTTCTTTAGGGTACACTTGCTGCTGCACAGCATGCTGCTGCTTTTGTTCGTGGGGATGATGTTCTTCATAAGTTGTTCACAGAGCTAGCTTATCGCTATAAGTAACTTATTTTCACATATTTAACTCCCTCTTTTATTTTCCTTCAAAGTGAATTGCTAATTCACAGTTGCAAATTTTCTTTAATCACTAGGGACCGAGCAGGTGGGTATACAAGGTTACTACGAACCCGCATACGAATGGGAGATGCTGCTCCTATGGCATATATCGAGTAATGTCTCTTTTTTGATATACTATTCTATTCTATTCTCTATTTTGTAATTCATTTTTCTAGAAAATGACATACATGTAGACTATATGTTGAATCCATTGAGAATAGATGAGGTTAGAATTTGCCCCTTTCTTATCCACACCGCACACTGAGGGAAGGAGGAAGAATTAAAGAGTTGTTCCAACAAGTTCTTCCTTATGAGTAAATATAACATAGGACTTTTCACCTTCCTGAGTAAGAATTTTGCTAATTCACTGTTATTAGTCGAGTAAAAAATTATGATGACTTGTTCGTTTAATTCAATAACTTATCAATAAAATGGTGCATAAGTCTATGTTTGTTCATTCTCTCTGTAGGAAAATTCTTATATAAACAGTATATATACTTGAACTACAAATTGCCAGGTTGTGACTGAAGTCTGCGGCATGATTTTTTAGTTGATATAAGTATGACAAAGAATAAAACAATGCTAAATTTCTAATGAAGCTTTTGAAAGTAGACTTTATTTTCCTTGGAAGACATGCTTGTGGCTCACTCAACCATGACCTGACAACCATAGCATTTGGTTTTCTTAACTAATGGAACTTTAAACACTTCTAGGATGTAATTCTCATTTTTCTTGAATTGAAATGCATCTTTAGATGATGATGATGTTGTTGTAGTCTATTCCCGATTATTTTTCCCATTTAAGCTTTTCTGAATTCCATTGTGTCCATTTCAAAGGAATTATATGTCAATATTTGTTAGGGAAGATGCAACACCTGCATTAGAGTTTCTTTCTTGTTTGCAATAACATGCCAAATCAATTACATGAAACAGTCGCAGCAGTTGATGTTGGCATAGTTAAGAAATTAAATGCCCAAAAATGATTGTAGTTGAAATGAGCATGTTGACATGCACGAGTAGCCATACAAAAGAGAGAATAAGAAAGGGAGTGAGTGCATTCATGGGAAGTTGAGATTGGGAAGATCATGTATAGAAGATGAGAGAATTATTCGAGATGGCTAGATCATGTTGAACGGACCTTAGGAGGTGCATTTCTTAGGATTGATAGGATTGTATTTGAAGGTGATGCTTGTTAAGAATATGATTAGTAACCATGTTATCTTGCTACTAGACATTTGTATTATTAGGCCTCGTATGGCAACATTGTTCCTGAAACCGGGGTTACGTTTAAGTTAAAATGAAACTGGGGTTTGTACCATACAAACTCCAATTTCTATAACCTTTTGAAACCGGGATTACATTTAAGTTAAAATGAAAAAATCTACTCAAAGTGGAGTTTCAAAACCCAGTTGTGTGAGGTTTGGGGGCCTCCAAACACCAATTTCTGTAACTGTATTTTGACTTCCAACAAGGCACAGTTTCAGTAACCTAATCTCATCTTGGGCTTGAAACTCTGCCAAACTGAGGTTTGGGAAACTTAACCTTGTTGCCAAATGAGGCCTAGGTGATGTTATTTGTATTGTTAGTATCCACCCAATTACTGACCAGATCATTTTTGTGTGTGTGTGTGTGTTTGTGTACGCGCGCGCCCATGTGGCTTTATGTCCGGGTAGAATTTGGAATGCATTTCCCTACTCTTTGTTCTCCACCACTTGTAACAGATCCAGGGTAGGAGTAGACTAATAAGCTGGGATTAAGGTAGTTAAGAAAAATATGATAGGACTAATTTAACCAAGAAAGAAAGCTCTTAATACATCTGAACAAGCAAAATAATTCATATTTGCCAAAGATTTGAGATGCCGACATCATTAGCTGCTGCTGCATGCAACTCCATGTCAATTAGTTAGGAAGTTACTTGGAAATGTGAGCCTGCAAATGCCAGTCAGACCCTGACATGTGCATTCTGCTTATCTACTCGTAATTTCATAGTTCTGGTAAAAGTGGAGTATCCGACCTTTTCATTAGTGCTGCCATAGTTCATGTGTATTAATATAGTCTAGCCCAGTCATTTGACTTGAAAAGGACTTGAGATACATGTTATGGAAGTTACATGGCTTTGTTCAGATCTTGATTTACCCAGAGCTGTTGTTTTCTTCTGGGTGAAGAACAATTTTACTTACGTGGTACTCAAAATTAACGGGTGTCTCATTTTAAAGAAAAATCCCTATGCTTGGTTGATGGCTTGTTAGCTCAGTAGTCTGATTACATTTCTATTCTCTTCCAGGTTTGTTGACAGGGAGAATGAACTCAGAGAAGCCAAACCCCAAACCCTCAACCCCCTCAGAGAGCCCCTCTCGATCCATGGACAAGATCCCGAGCTAGCCAACAGTGGGCTCCTCCCAAGAAGAGCATCACAAATCTGGATCAGAAAATTAAATGCTTCAAAATATATTTGTGTTTTGGGTAGCATGTGATTTTTTTTTGGATGAACAATAATTTATTTTTTGTAGTCAATTTTGTACCTTAGAACAGAGATTGAGTATGTGTTTTTTGTCAGATTCCTGACAGCAATACTTTCCATCTGTGGAACATAAGCTTTGTTTTTCTTGCTTCTAATGAATGAATCGACACCAGTCAAAGTACATGCAAATATTTGGTTAGTTCTATGTAAATGTTTAATTTTAGTGTGATTCGAGGATAAATGTTGAATTTTCTTGATGCTCTCTGATGAGAACAAATAGTGTTGTAAAGCTGACATATTGGAAGGCAAAGCATTTGCTTTTATTTTTCACAACTCAGTTTATTTATAAGATCTACAACATCTGCTTCTTTCAGTCTTGAAGATCATGAGGATTTGGTTGAGATTGCAGATGAGTTCAGTCCTCATCGTTGTTGATGAGCTACTGAGGGCTGGTGCTTTCTTGGTGTTGAAGTTTATTAACTGTAGCTTATTTTAAGTTTTAATTATAAATTTGTAAACTATAGTTCGACACTTCAGTTTTTCAAATTGTAGTTTCACTGATTGTACATAGTTATCTCAAAATATGATTTTTCTTTAGGAGGTAAGAAAACTCTAGAGTTTAGTGAACTAAATTACAGAAAATTATATTTAAGAAAACTTAATTCCATGGTCAAGAAATTTTTCTCTCTTATGGGTTAGGGTTTTTCAATTTTTCTTTCATGATTATTTATGGGTTTTTAAGGGGGAGTTTGCTAGCAAATTGTAATTAAGAAAAAACTCAACTTCTTAATTTTATTTGTTTCAATCACTTTTGTTTTTAAGCCAACCACGTGCGCCCACGTGTTAAGCGCTCCTCAGCAGTGAAAGACGCAAATGTCTCGCAGTTTTCGCTTTGAAAAAAAACAGACCACTTCAAAAATGCGGACAATCGATATATTTCTGACCATGATCATAATCCTCATAAATATGTCATATTTCTGAGGACTTACGAATATGATCTCAGTCTTCACAAAAATGCTCTATTTCTAATGACTGCGATCATGATCGCATTCTTCTTTATTAGTATATGTTTTTGAGTTTTTATAGGACTGCGATCATGATCACAGTCCTCTTTATTAGTATTGCGACCATGATCACAGTCCTATTAAAAATGACATGTTTTTGAGTTTTTATAGAACTGTGACTATAATGGCAATCTTCTTTATTAGATCTGCGACCATGATCGCAGTCCTCACAAAAATGTCATATTTTTTTTTAATATTTATCAGGATTGAGACTATGACCGTAGTCTTCTCTTTTCTTTGCACATATATTTTTTGAGTTTTTTTAACCTACTGAGTCTTCTCATTTCTTTGTATGTTTAATTTATTATCTACTGAATTTCCAGTAATTTCATTGAAATTATTGTTGTTTTTTTACTTATTTAACATGCTAATTACTGGAGATGATGTCTCAAATCTGCTACTTTTTCCAAAGTTTCATGATATTTTAAAGAGACGCAATATTTCCCCCTCTAAATAATTCCTCCGCCCAGCTTAGGCCGAACCTTCAATTAGACCATATCCTCAAAAGATTTCCTCTCCACATGAAGCCTACAGTGTCAAAACTCTCAAGCTCCATTCAAATCTTGACACCAAAATCAAACCAAGGCCTTACTTCAACTCAAAATTTCATGCCGTTTTCCTCAAAACTGGAGTCTTTATTGAAGAGGCACTCAATCTCATCAAACTGTATTGCCAGTCATGTCAGTTCCGATTTGCTCGCCAACTGTTTGATGAAATTCCAAGCTGGGACTTGGTCTCTGCAACCGCCGCCATTGGCTCCTTTGCTCGCTGCAACCGCCATCGTGATGCTGCCTCTCTCTTCTCTCGCTTGCCGTTATTTGACATTAGGCCCAACCAATTCACTTTCGGCACGATTCTCCATTCCACCATTTCTCTTGGTGATCTCGACCTCGGCAAGCAACTCCACTCGTTGATCATCAAAATGGGTCTTCACTCCAATGTGTTTGTTGGGAGCTCTCTTCTCGATATCTACGCCAAATTGGTACTATAGAAGAAGCACAACTCGCGTTCAAAGACACTCGAGAACCCAACGTAGTTTCCTACACTGCATTGGTTAGCGGGTACTTGAAGAAAGAGCGATTCGAGGATGCTCTTTGCCTCTTCAGGAGAATGCCGGAGAAAAATGTGGTTTCTTGGAATGCGATGATGGGTGGTTTGCAGCCAAATCGGTCTCACGAGGAGTCTGTGAATCTGTTCGTCGAGATGTGTAGAGAAGGCATGAGACCGAACCCATCAAGCTTTCCTTCTGTTCTAACTGCGGCCGCCAACATAGCTGCCCTTGGGCTGGGCAAAAGCTTCCATGCCTTGGCCATCAAGTCCCTGGCCAAGCTTGATGTCTATGTGAGCAATGCCCTTGTAAGCTTATACGCGAAATGTGGAAGCTTGGAAGACAGTGTTTCGGTCTTCGAAAGGATCAAGGAAAGGAATGTTGTCTCTTGGAACGCAGTGATATGTGGATTTGCACAGAATGGTAAAGGAGAAAAGGCCTTGGAGTTCTACAGGAAAATGCGGGTTTCTGGCGTGAAGCCCAACAGCGTCACCCTTTTGGGGCTGTTGTTTGGTTGCAACCACGGTGGTCTCGTGGATGAAGGATACAAGTACTTCAACTTGGCGAAGGAGGAAAGCCGAGCATGTTGAAACCCGAGCATTATGCTTGCATGGTCGATCTGCTGTCTCGGTCAGGGAGGTTCAGCGAGGCCGAGAGGTTTCTCAAGGAGCTGCCCTTCGACCCGGGAGTTGGGTTTTGGAAGGCATTGCTCGGGGGTGTCCGGTACATTCGAAAAACGATCTTGCTCCAGCGATTGCACGTCATATTCTGGCGTTGGAGCCCAAGGACTCGTCGTCTTATGTGCTGGCGTCCAACATATTCTCTTCGTCAGAGGACTGGAGAGCGCTTCAGATGTCAGGAGAGAGATGAGGGAGAAGGGATGAAGAGGGTTCCTGGATGCAGCTGGATTGAGATCAGGAGCAAGGTCAGTGTCTTCTTCAATGGAGATGAAAGACATCCTCAGACTGATGAAATTCGATTGACATTAGAATCTTGTTTGGTCTCTTCCAGACTGGATTCTCATGGCTTCGAAGTTTCCGAAGATCTTTAAAGATACTACTTCGGCTGCTTCTTCTATCTGCTGTTTCTGCAGCATGATTCGCTGCTTACTAAATCATCCAAACTCGAGACAAAGATAAGCTCAGTTCTCCAATGGCTGTGTCGTTGCTATCGGATTGCTTCTTCAAGTTCTTCTGAAATCACTGCCTCGTTCTCCAATGGCTGTGTTGTTGGAGACTCTGCCGAGAGAGAGAGAGAGGATATCAGCCGTGGACGGCCTTTTGATTACCGTCTCCTGGAGCCTGAGCGATGCAACATGAGGTGTTCAGGTCAGAGGCTAGAGCCATTCAGAGGCTAGTGTGGCTCTAGACTATCCAATCTTGAGTGTTCTTGCTGCAAGTATTTGCTCGGCAATGATTCAGTTAATGATCATGGATTAAAGCCCATAACAAAGATGCAGATATCTGTAGTGTGAAGAGAATGAATTTTAATCATCAGGATCAGGTTGTACCATGAAAAACATCCCTAAACTTTATACCAAATTAAGATACTCCAATACTTCTACATTGATACGCTCAATGCTCAATGACCTTTGTTTTATCTTGGTTTTGGCCCAATTCCTCACTTAGAAAAGCTTGTAAAAGGCAATCGGGGAGCCTTCTCCCACTTCTCGAACAGTTTCTGATATCTGAAAGCATGGTTCAAGGTCAAGAACATCATCCTTACTCGCCTTGGACCAAGCTTCTGCTCGTCTGCATGGGAGCAGGCTGCGGTTTCTTCATCGTCTTCACCTTCTACAGAATTATCAGATGCCTCTGCTTATCTTCTTCTCGTGGTTCTCAGAGTTCAGCCTCAAGTTCAGGAAAGTTAGAGGGTGGAGGCCTGAGTACTGATGCCATGCAGTCGCTTCCGGCAGCTCAGTTCAGCGAAAAGATCAAAGGAGGTGCTACTGGCAGTTCTGATTGTGCTATTTGCTTGGGGGTGATCGAGAGAGGAGAATCACTGAGATTGCTGCCAAACTGCTCCCACTTCTTCCATGTCCACTGTGTCGATACTTGGTCGAGCTCTCACTCTACTTGCCCACTCTGCAGAATGGAAGTTTTATGCGATGCCAAGGATGCTCATGCTTCTGTTTCAATGGTTGCGCCGCCTGAAGCTCAAACCAGAGAAGAAAGCCATCGAGAAACAGTTGTTGATCTCCCTCTTCGGGTTTTGGAGCCGTAGAGAATTCAGGTGCCGATTCTCACCAGGGTATCATGACAGACAGTAACACTGGCGCACATCATTTGCTGCGTGTGCATCTGACTT
Organism: Agave tequilana; assembly: GCA_038442645.1. Taxonomy (NCBI): domain Eukaryota; kingdom Viridiplantae; phylum Streptophyta; class Magnoliopsida; order Asparagales; family Asparagaceae; genus Agave; species Agave tequilana. The sequence goes on along the minus strand of JAVJIF010008371.1, from coordinate 163,872 downwards.
CATTTGTTAGCTCCCTTCAGTCCCATCAGAAAAACCTGAAAGAAACTGAAAATGGTAAGTTAAACAGTTTAACCTCTTTTGCCTTAGTTCTCCCTTTTATAGTTATTATTGTCATATATGCTTTGAGACATGAAGCGCTCTTGTTTATTCTGCTGCCAAAAGGAATATAAAGATGAATGATGCAGTGATGGGAAAATTTCTGCCTTGCTAAGCTAAACTGACTCAGAACAAGAACCAATCATATCTGGTAGCATCTCAGCAGAGCATTTAGCATCTTGTAACATGTCTAAATCCTTTTTTAGAGAAAAGAAAAACTTGCAAGTTTTTGTCCTAATTATTTCATTGAACAGTGTTAAACTGATATCACACCATGCAGACTCTTTCCTAGTAAAATCATACAAAGAACTTAATGTGCAAATGGAAGATCATACTACTAGGTCTCAGCAGCAGCCACAAGCCCAAAGCATGTATAAAATATTAGATGCATCCATATTTCCAAAAGAACATGCAAACAGAAGCTGATACTTACATGGTCGAGCAAACCAGAATCCCGCTTGCTCCAGTAATCCCCAACACAGCACCAGGGCGCGACCAGCCCTAGTAAGTCTTTGTACAGGGATGCATGATCATTTGGAAACTAATCGCTTAACAGCATAGAAGCAGGCAACACTTTGCTGCACAGCAACCACTGATTAATATCCAAGTAACACAGTGCATTAGAAAATATAAGCAGTTTAAGGACATAAATGGCTAGCAAACTATAAAAAACCAGCGATTGAATCACCCAAATTCACATCAAACTACAAGATAATGGGAAGTAGGCACTGGATCTGTGTACAGAATATATACTGCATATGAGAAAGCATTCACGTCTAGATATTGTTTTTCTGGCAATGAATGTTACTTCCCAGGAATATAAACAAAACAAGAAAAAGAGGACCAACAATAATAACTCACATGCAGGAATATCAAAACTTAAAAGACCAAAGTTGCAAAACCATACCGCTTTTCCACTATTGAAGCACAAGAAATTTGTACAAAGAATAAGATTTCTCTCTCTCTCTATAAACATAATATACAATGTGAAGCAAAGGCATCCCTGGCAAATGTACCAGGCAAATAGCAGTTAGCAACACAGAGACCAATCCCTGCTGGTAGATTAGTATTGTTGTTGTGTACCTCCTGCAGCTGTCAATAATATTTCCCATGACCTTCGCTGGTTACAAGGAAAACAAATGTGCACGAACATGAATCAAGAAATGTGAAGCATGAGATGACCAACACTGCACAAAACACCCTCTCTCACTGACGATGCTGCTTTATAAACAACATCCCAGCTTCATATTTTTCCATACAAACTATATACAGAAGGCATGAAAATACTTGGAATTGGAAAAGTTTCCTTCAGAAGGAAGGTCACCCCATGATAATTTCCCATCCTACCTCTGAGAAAGTGACAGCCATAACCATTCCTCTGGCACCATGGTTCCTTCTGTTCAACTGCATGACAAGCCCACTCATTTCCCTTCTTTGTGAACTCATGAAACCCCCCAGGAACATATAAAGCATCATAAAATTGGTTGGAGCTCAAATATGTAGCAGCCACAAAGTTGGTTGGAGAAGTACCAGATTATCATGCCACAAAAAATTATAGCAATTAACACAAACCTCCTCATATGAGACGTTGCTGCCGGAGGCCCCTGTTGAGATGAGGCTGCATAAGCTGAACATAAAGCCATTCTTCTGCATGAGGGCATCATGAGTCCCCTGCTCAACAATTTTTCCACCATTGAGCACGGCGATGTTATCCACGTTTCTAATGGTTACTGCTCTGTGAGCAACTAGAATTGTCGTCTTGTTTCCCATAATCAGGGTATCAAGGGCCTCCTGCACCACCCTATTTGACTCTGACTCTATTGCAGAGCTGGCCTCATCCAGCAACAAAATGGGCGCATTCTTTAGCACAACTCGGGCGATGGCGATCCTCTGCTTCTGCCCTGGGTTAAATCTACTCCTCTCATGCCCACATGAGTGTCGTAGCCATGAGGCAAGCTGCTGATGAATTGGTGGGCATTTGCTATCCTTGCTGCTTCCTTAATCTCAGCTTCAGTTGCATTGTGCCTGGCATATATGATGTTCTCTCTTATGGTCGTCGAAAAGATAACAGGTTCCTGCTGCACTAATCCCATGTGGCTTCGCAACCATCTCAAGTTGTATGACTTTAAATCCCTCCCATCTAGTAGAGCTTGGCCAGCAACAGATCATAGAATCTCTCGATCAAGGACAGTATTGTGCTCTTTCCGGATCCTATTGCGCCTACCAAGGCTACTGTTTGTCCCCCACTGACCTGAAGGCTAAAACCTCTCAACACCATCACCTCGGGGCAAGTTGGGTAGTAAAAGTCAACATTCCTGAGCTCGATTCTTCCATAGACATTCGGGGGTTTCAGGCCTTCATCATCATCAGCATCGATCTTAGGTTCACGATCAATGATTTCAAATACTGAGGATAGTGACTTCCTGCGCTTAGTATATATGGAGCAAGGCCGAAAGGCTCCACAAGTGCAAATGTAGCAAAAGTGAAGACCATGTACTCCTTCAATGCTGTAACTAAGCCAGTTCGGCCATTTTTCACAGAGACAGCAATGTACCAGAGGAGAAGGGCGTTAGAGGCAAAAAGAAAGAACTGAGAGAGCCCGAAGGCTAAACCAATGCCCATTCCATGGATGAAGCTCCGCTTTAATATATCCTCAAGCTGCAATCTGTAAATTTCCATTATCTTGTTGCTTGCACAGTATGCCACAACAGTATAAATGTTCCGAACTGCATCCTCGAGGACCGCAGAGGCCTTCTGGTGCATTTCCTGAATGCCCTTTGAGAATCCAGTCAGCCACATTTTCTGCAAAAGAACATAATCGTTATTTTTATTCAATGTGAAAGCTGCAAGACTTAATGCAATTTTCTTGATAGACCTGAGTCCCTAACACCAAACAATGAGCACGTATAAGTTTCCATAGTCATATGGTGATTACATAACCAATTAAGATATTTTAGTGTCACACTAAATATAATTAAGAATGCTAATATTTGCTCCATACATTTAGGGATATTTGTTTCGTCATAAAAGTCCGTATTTCGTAAATGACTTACAACCCAATTACAATTACGGCGTTTGTTTGGACCGTAATTCGTAAAAGACTTACGCAACCCAATTACCACTCACTTACAGCCCAGTTACAGTTAATTTTGTGGTCATGCAAATTGTATTATTTTTTTATGTTAATATTATTTTTTATGTTAATATTGTTTTTTTAATATTTAACATTCTTAGTATTTATTTGCAATATTAAAACTTTTTAAATCACCAAATAGTTAATTTTGTGATCAACTTTTTCACTTACGGCTTACACATTACGACAACCAAACACCATAAAATACAATATACTTTCTCACTTACAACTTTATATACCAACCAAACACCGTAAAAATTACATGCATGTGACTCATTTACAATTGTAAAAGACTTTACCAATTACGACTTACGAATTACGACAACCAAATAGACCCATAATGAGAACATAAAATATGTTGTGATACCATGTTACCTCAATAAGAACAACTGCTTAAGAGGATTCACTGAAATTTTCCAAAATAAATGGATAAGCCGATGGCATGATGCTTACGATGGCACGGTAAGTCTAGCTGAATATGTATAAACCATTTTGCAATGGTTTTGGAGGGACTGATCTGAAACTTTCTTCTTCTTCTTCTTCTTCTTCTTCTCTTCTTCTTGCTTTTTTTTTTTTTTGGGTGCATGGAACTGGCCTAACATTAGGCAAATATATCTTTCTTTATAAATATTCTAAATGAACCAATAAAACAAAGGCTAGAAACAAACACAGTGAGACTAGGATATTAAATCCTGATCTTCAGCCTCGTATAAGAACCTGATGCACTAAAGTTAGTAAATATAAATGCCAAAAATAAATTAGAAATTTGATTCCCTTTCCTGATGTAGGAAGATGCAAATAAAAAAGATATCAACAAACGAGAAAGTGGAAAGAAAAGCCAAGAGGATCCACAAGGGAAAGGTTGTCATGATTTGAAAATTAACCACAAACAAAAGAATGTAATGTGAAACCAGATATGACAATGACAGAAAGCCGAATTCGACTGGTACAGACCTTAATGCTCTTTAGCATACCATGAATCAAAGAAGAAATCACAACATCAGGCATCACTGTTCAAACAATGGGCGTAAGCTATGTGAATGATGCTAACCTGTGCAACAGCAGAGACTGAAAGAACTGGCAGGGTTGCCAATGCAACAAGTGCCACTCGCCATTCTAGCAACATCCCAATTAGAAGGTCACAAAAAGTGCTGCAGAATCTTGCATAAAAATAGAGAACCGGTTGCTAAAAGCAGCACGAACAAATGTTGCATCATTTGCCAAGCGAATGGACAAGTTGTCCACACCATTTTCCTCTTCGTCAAACCAGCCAATTTCATTGTGCAGAATTGCTGGAAGATGATTCAAGAATGAGTTGTATACCATCTATACTAGTAAGATCCAAACAATATGCCATTATTACTATTACAGCAGTCCCTAGGGCTAGATGACCATCATTGTGATTGAAAAGGAAAGCCTTTATAATGAAAATAGCAAGTTTATCTTTGGAACTGTCATCTTTTGAACTACTCAAGTGCTCCTCAAGTTATCATTTATAAAACGTTAGATGGATGAGTTGGTCTCAGGCTTTAAATTGAAGTTGTTGATTGAAAATGCTTGAGAAAGCATCCCATTCTCTTGTATTATACTTTTGGTAAACTTGTATGAACCTTCGCCACTTTTATAGAAAACTATTATTTTTCTATTATACACTTTAACTACCATAAACTTTCCAAAAAAATCAACAAATTTTTCATATTTTTTTTGCATACTTATTTTTTTAAAATTAATATACTTAAATTATACTTTTAAATTGTTAGTAAAATCACTCTAAACTACAAATTTTCAGTATATCTCTTTTTTATAAATGCTTCTATATATTTAATTTTTTTTTAATATCCGTATCACAGTGACCCTTTCTTATTGTACCTCCAAAAGATATTAAATTTTAGTTTAGTTGTGCATTCCTATTATATATATATATATATATATATATATATTATATATATATAATATATATATATATATATATATATATATAGAGAGAGAGAGAGAGAGAGAGGAATGTAAATCAGCTGACACAGGAGGCAAATTCGTCCTATGTCGCACTCAAAAATCATATTTCCCGAATGAATTTTCAAATCCGACCGTACATTATCATCTTCATATTCTAAGATATACACATATAAAAAATCAAGTGATTTGAAGTTCGTTTACTCATTGATCTAAACGTTCTATTTTGTTCTATTGTTAAAAAACCGTTAATGTTTGAACCAAAAAAAAATGTAGTAAACAAACTTCAAATCACTTGATTTTTTATATCTATATGTCATAGAATATGAAGATAATGTGTGGTCAGATCTTGAAATTTATTTGGGAAATATGATTTTTGAGTGCGACATAGGAGGAGTTGCCTCCTGTGTCAGCTGATTTACATTTCTGTCATATATATATATATATATATATATATATATATATATTGTGCCATTATTTTTCTCAATATGCATTGTTATAATATTGAAATTTTCATATATCATTTCATACCAAGCCAAAAAAATTTATCTCCATCTTATGCAATTCCTTCTAAAAAAAGAATTATTCATTAACTAGAATTAGGTTTCTTTAGCAAAAAATTAAATAGACTCAGATGTCCAATTATGATAGCAACTAATTAACATAAATAATGTGAATTCCATTTAATTAAATTATATACTCAATTAGGGTTCAATATTTAAATTTTTTGTAATGCATATATAACAAATTATAGGTATATTCAATTAAAATATTATAAGATTGCATGTGCATTGCACGTGACCAAAATTCTATTTCAGTAAAAGAGTGAGATCAGTCTTTGGTCAACAATAAAACAAAATGTATATTAGCCCTTGCAGTCATTAAACTAGAATAGAATGGAATAGAAGTGATGTGACGTTAGAAAATACTCTCTACTAAAACAATAACCATAAACTTATTGTGATCTATCTATAAAACTAAGAATAAAAATCTAAATCACTGAGACTGTCAATGTAACATTTTTCACATTTTTACCAGTTGTCTTTTTCCTGTATATGGAGGATAAATTTTGGTATTGGGTAACAATGTAATAGCAACAGTAATAAAAATTGCAAAAGCGCTATGATATGCATACTTGTAGCCTGGGAACCAATGTTCTTGCTGACATAAAAATTGCAATAGTAAAAATGTAACTATGATATGACAACACCTAATGTTCTTGCTGACATGAAAATCCATAATTGTGTTTACTATATTCAAAGTGCCTGGGAAACCAAAAATTAAAATTTATGATATTCCTTTTCTTAGCGGACACAGAGTCTGTTGCCTAATCTCTCAATGTGTCTATCAAACCTGGGACAGGGTATCGGCATAAAGAATTAGAGACATCTTTGTGATTATAAACATAAATATACTATGTATACATATTGTTCTCCAGACAGATGTAGGTGTAAACTACTACTTTTTATCATAAGTATAGTTTGAAAATGATTCACGTCAGACACACTTAACAGCATTATGTGAAACTGGCATGTCCCTGTACACCCAGCCATAGCTTTTATATTTAGGAGACAGGAAATGAAGCTAATTAGAACTACGTCTCGTAGGTTGCAAATCTACCACGGGTTGTTTGGTAAGATCTAGGGACTTGTGACTCCATTTAGAAAGCAATTTTTGGTGTGTACAATGAGAGTTTCAACAGTGACAATTCAGTGTTCGGAAGCTATGTTGCACGGACACGGCAACATTGAAATGGACACGACACGCGGACATGTGACGAATTCTTAAAAATACACATGACACGTGTGTCGAACACGTTTCAGACACGACACGGCTCCATGATAAGAGTATCTGTGCAACATAGTTTGGAAGGATATAATCTTAGCTGCCGGATGGGTAAATGCTATGTTTAATATAAGTGTCGCAACAAACGGCTGATATATTGTAGCTAATTTTGCCACAGCATTTTCAAACAACTGTGAAAGCCCTTCAGGTTAAGCGAAAATATTTGAATGAGTGTGCATAAATGTGGGCACGGTTGCAACACATAATGGATGATAATAGCAATTTACCTGAGAACATCATTCTCCGAACTCGCTCAGTCATCTTCTCCCCCATTATACCAAAGTAGAAGTGCTGCAGAAAGTTGGCCACCACTGTGATAATACCCATGCACGTGATGAGAAGGCACCACTTATTCACTTCATTGTGTATATCATGCTCGCTAATTCTATAATATGCAGCCACTATCAGCGCAATAGCATAAGCAAAAAGTGGATTGAAAGAACAAAATAGCAGCACCAATGCTCCCTAAAAGAGCATAAAGCCACTCAGGAAAACTGAGCTCCACAAGCCTCCATACTGAAGGTTGATGGTGCTGCGAAGTCTTTGGCTCTCTTTGTTTAAAGGACCTTTCACCAAGCTGAACAAGTGGACGGCTAAAATTCTGTGAATAAGAACGTTCATTTTGAGGATCAGATGTCAGAAGTCGTGAAATGGGTGATTCAGAATCTGATTTATTTGAAGCTTCATCATTTACAGAATGAACATTGACTTTGGGAAGCTTCGGTAGTCGCATCAAAAAACTATCCTGTTTTTTAACAGAAGAGAGATCATTTGGTGCAATAACAGTCATCCCACTTTCCACAGGATCAGAAGGACTATGAACCTCTGGTGATTCTTGTGAATCGTAATGGGTATCTGGCAGCTGAAATGCATGAAAACCATGTGCTCTTTGAAAGGAGGGTGATTTTGCCATCTTAGGAGATGATGACTCATGGAAGTTGTGGTCTGCTGATGAATCTTCATTCATTTGGAAAGTTGTGGTTTCCACATGGCGCCCTATTGATGTCCTGGAAAGACAATACTTTTCTACTTTTAAAATGAGCATTTAGTATGGTGTGGCCATAAACTACAAATGGACCAAAAAAAAAAGTAGCAGAATGGCTTGACTGTAAAGGTAGCATGACTCTTCAATCAGCAATATTGACATAAAAAAAAGAAAACATGCCCTGAAAGAAGAAAAACAAATGAAGAGAAGGGAGAACTTACAACTAAAATAAATAAAACTACAGTTAAGGCAGAATCATCGTTTAAAATGACCAAAATACTCAGATGGCATTTGAAAAAGATATGCGTATATATTCAGCAAGTCTGGTACTACAAAAGGAGAGCCAAGTAAAGAACTACCAATCTAAATAAATAGAAATAAAGTTAAGGCAGAAGCAACTTTAAAAAATGACCAGAAATATTCTTCTAATAGTCAGAGGGTGTTTGAAAAAGATATGCTTATTTATCTTCCAGCAAATACCCTAGTATATACAGATTGAGGTTCACTATTTATGCCTAACCATCCCTTATACATAAAGGTAAAAATGAAATGAAGATTTCATTAAAGCACTAGAGGTAGATGCTTAACCAGCATTATAGAATATAAAAGGTGAAACATGATGCAGCATCAACATCCTGAATGCCAGAGAATAGACGATAGTGGGAAACTGTAAAACCAGTTAAACCTATGAAGTATTTCCCATCAAAGTCAGCCAACCTATCACTTGGTCACTGATGTGGCTATACGGCCGAAGAAATATATGACATACTATTCTAGTTTATAACTTTAAAGGCATTGATAAGCATATAGTTCCGGAGAACTATTAAGCAATATCTAGTGTAAATTTTATAGAACATAATTTTACCTGGAGTTGTATCCATATATCAATCATAAAAATTTTAGTCCATTCTAAGCATATTGATGCAGACATCAAGCCACGTGTATGCCAGGTATTTCACAGGTGCAGAAGACGCTTCGTTCCTGTTTCTTAGTAGTAGAATTCTATGCATTTTTTAAGTTTTTAAATTTAGAATTGTAATTTTATTTTGATTAGGAGTTTTAGTTTGAGTTGTATTCAATTTAGTACAAGCATATAAAAAGCCTCTTGTATCAAATAATATGCAATAAAGATACAAAGAATTTTCTCTCCAAATTTCTCTCTTTGTATGTGAAGCCTTAGAGAAACCTTAGAGTGTGAAATCTTAGTTAGTTTATCCCCTCTCTCCTCTATCTATTATCTCCTTCCTCTTCTCTTCCAAAACCCTAGTTCTTCCTCTTTGATCCCTCACCACAAATTCTATTGTCTATTAGAAAACTCCTAGGGGAAAAAATCAAAGAGAAAAAATTCTTTTTTCTTTTTTTTCCTTTTCTGTTTCTTTTTTCTCTCTTTCTTTCTTTCCCCTCACCACATGATCTGCACAATTCCCTCTTCATTTTGTTTTCTTGTGGACCCCATGTGCCCCACCCCTCTCCTTTCTTTTTCCACGATCCCTTTCCTCAGCTAAACCACTGAAGCTCTACCACCGCCGCCCACAACCCAACCTCCTCTCTTCCATCAACCGCGCAACCTCTCCCTCTTCTCCTTTCAACCTTCTCTCTCCATGCACCCACGCCCGCATCCCTCTTCTCCGACTACCTTCTTTGTTGTCAACCAATTGTCGTCCAACAACAGTCCAATCACCACTGGCATCACCTTCCAACACCACAACCTCCCTGTCCTCGCGCCTTTCGACCATCTCTCCCCTTGTTGCCGACCTCTCTCCCCTATTCTTCCTTCCCGCAGCGCCTCGCCGAACCGCGAGCCGACTGTAACTTGGCCTCACCACACCTCCTCGATCTCAGCCTCCGCCGAGCACCGCCACCGACGCCGAGTAGTCACTCGACCTTCGACGACGTCGACAGCAACCAGCGTCGAGCTCGCCATACCTTCCTACTCGTCGCACAAGCTCAAGGTCGCCACCTTGTCGCCTTCCCGCGAGCCACTCTCGCCATCCTCTCGATCTGCACTAGCAAGAAGAAAAAATAGCAAATCAATCAAGTTCAGTTTCAAAGAAGAAAACCCAACCCAATCCACTCAACTAAAGAAATAGGTTTAAGTTGTAAACCCGCGAAGCAGACTCGACCTGCATGAACACTCACGGTTTCAAAAAATCAGACTCGTTGGCGCATCTCGTTTTCAGCCTATAACTTTCACATTCAGACTCCGATTCAGACGATTTTTGAGCGTTGCGTTTGTGACGTCGATATCTACGCACTGACAACGACTACAGAACACTGAGAACTGACGTAATCTTCAATATGTACGTTCTTATCCTAATTGGTTATTTCGAGTCTTATATTTAATCGCTGATATTTTATCGATTTAACTGTTGTCTACCAAAAGTGAGATTGTACGTATCTGCTTGTCTTTAAATTTATTAGTTTAATATTGATTGTAGAATTTTTTCTCGCATAATATATTATATTTAATTGATTCATGATTGAATTAGATTAGTCTACACATGTTATTTTATTATGGTCATCTCTGCATTATTTGTTTTCATCCTTTCCTCCCAACGATCATATTGGTGAAGCGTGATTGAGTGTTTTATTGCTAACTTCCATATACGCGTACATGTTTCACATCACATATTCCTTAGCATAATAGAAATTCAAACTAAAAAGAAATAATAGAGTAAAAAAACCTTATATTTTTCATTGCATACTAACCGAACTAACAAATAAAGAAGAAAATTTAATTTCCCATGTCTAACTAAATTCTAGGGTTCAAAAACTCAGCCGAGTCGTATCCGAAACGGCGTTTGCCGTTCCGAGAACGATCCGCGAGTCGCCATTTCTGAAAAGGGTTGACCGACTCGGCCTCGACTCGGCCGACTCGTGACAAGAATCAGCCTGACTCGGCCGATTCGAGCGAGTCAACTTCGAATCAGAGCCGAGTCAATGTCGGAGCGGGTGTAGACAGCCCGAGTCAGTGTCGAACGAGAAAAAAAAACCTTACCGATCGTCGTTCGCTCGCCGTTGTTCGCCCGCCTCCAAGCCGCTGCCTCCAGGCTGCCGCCTCCAACCAACTCTCTCTTCCCCTTTGATCTTTCTCTCCCCCTCCGCCTCCAGGCCACCATTCGCGCCGCCTCCAACCAAAGAGATGGGGGGAGAGATCGGCGGGAAGAGGAAGAGAGATCGGCGTTGGAGAGGGGGAGACTGGAGGGGGGAGAGATCGGAGGAGACAAGGGGGAGACAGAGATCGAGGGGGGAGAGAGATCGGTGGGGAGGGGGAGATCTGACCGATCTCTCTCACTCTGTCTCTTATATTTTTTATTTTTTTTAATTTTTGAGTTTTCTCATATATATCTTATTTCTCAAATTTACCCCAAATCATCATATTTCCTCAATTACCCCTGAAAATAAACTTATTTTGGACATGTGATACATAAAAATTGATGTCTACATTTTTTTTACGATTTATCATATAATTTTTTCAGATTTTTTTTGAACCCTTTATGTAGAGTTTCGCGTCTCGCCCGAGTCTCTTCCACGACGCCGCGACCTATGTAAAATGGTGCCCGCCGAGTCAGCGGCTGAAATAGCGACTTTAAATCATGCTAAATTCTGTTAAGTTTATCATACATCAGTGGTCAAAAATGAAAAGATTAATAGTAATACATAGTAAATAAAAATGTTTTCACCTCATATGTTGCAGGTTGCAAAGAAACTGGTTGCCTGCTTATCCCAGCCAAACCTGACCGAATTTTTGGGTTGGAGCGGTTACTTGATCACTCTGATGGTTGATAAGCTATCTCAATTGTAACTTACAATAAGGTAAATCCTAATCCAAATATAAATCCAAGTACTGAAGGACTAAAATATGATCCTAATATAGATGCAAGTCCTTTTCATTTAAGTCAGATAGTGTAAGTTTTCCTAAAGAAACATAGGCCATGTCATTAGTTACTTAAAGAATCCATTTGCACTTGCGTTTGCAACATATATATTATATATATATATATATATATATATATATATATATATATATATATATATATATATATATATATATATATATATAGACTTGTATCCTTTCAAAAGGATTTGATCCCGGATCCTTCCCACTCAAAATCAACCCTCCAACATTCGAATACAAGATCCACTCCGTTGAAGTTGATCTATACTATTTCAAGTATCTATAAACCAAAAATCAAGTATTTTAAATACTTTTTGCCCATCCATCAAGCGACGCAAAATGGACGGCCGAAAGTAGTGAGTTGGTTAGATCTATGTCTTTAGACATACAAATTCTCGATCCGGCCATTTCATTATGATCTAAACATTTAAAAACCCTTATAAACTAATTTTTGTTAGATTTCAAATGTTCTACACCGTTAAACTAACCAACTCACTATTTAGGCCGTCCGTTTTTCCCCTACTTGATGGATGGGCAAAAAGTATTTAAAACACTTGATTTTTGGTTTATAGATACTTGAAATAGTATAGATCAACTTCAACGGAGTGGATCTTGTATTCGAATGTTGGAGGGTTGAATTTGAGTGGGAAGGATCCGGGATCAAATCCTTTTGAAAGGATACAAGTCTATCTCATATATATATATATATATATATAATATATATATATATATAATATATATATAATATATATATATATATATATATATATATATATATCAGACGAGTGCATTATGTATGCCTGCAAAATGCTATCTCAGTAGGCAATTTACCTTTTAGGAAGCTTTGCTGCTTCCTCACTTCTAAGGAGTTCTGCATAAAGACCATCAAGTCTCAACAGCTCATCATGTGTCCCCATTTCAACAAGTTGACCCTCCTCCATAACTGCTATATAATCAGCATTCTTTATCAGATCAAGGCGTCGAGCTATTATAATAGTTGACCTTCCCAGCATGAGTATGTTGAGTGCATCCTGAACTGCTCTTTCTTCCTCAAAATCAAGGCCACCTGTGACCTCATCAAGGAGGAGAATGGGTGGATTTGAAATTACAGCCCGTGCAATGGAAAGCTTTATCTTTTGTTCTTTAGTCAATGCCATACCTGCTTTGCCCACCTGAAATGAAAGAAAAACTATATCAGCCATTAAGGAAGCATAGATCAAAGCATAAGAAATTTACTGTAGAAAGCTGATGTATCATGCTACCTGAGTTTCATATCCGTTCTCCAATGAACTGATAAATGTATGAGCATGTGCAGATTTGGCAGCCTCTTCAATCTGGTGAAATGTAGCCGATCGCCCATAGGCAATATTATCCCTGATGCTCAATTTAATAAGGCTGGCTCCTGGGTTACTAGTCCAATTTGGCTTCTCAGCCATTCCAGCTTCAGAGTTTTAATATTTTCTCCATCCAGAAGAACTTCACCTGTACAGAAAGTAGAAAAATGGTAAGCCCTTCAATTCTTCAAACTTCAAGCAAATGAAAAGAAGACTGATAAAGGGGAAATGAGTTATTCAGTAAATGCACCTAGCGTCGGATCATAAAAACGTTCCACGAGAGGAATTATACTGCTTTTTCCAGAGCCGTTCTTGCCCACAAGTGCCACAGTTTTCCTAGCAGGCACTGTCAGGTAAAACCCACTTAATATAGGAATTTCTGGACGAGAAATGTAGCTGAAGTACACATTGCGGAACTCAATGTTTCCTTGTACAGAAGCTAAGGTGCTTCCTTCCTGATTAACTGTCGAGCTCGATCGGCTTATCATCTCATATAGTCTATAAGCAGCAATTCTTCCTAACTCAAATGAGTAGAAGTTTGTAGCTGCTTGATTTAATCCACTGTAAATGACAAACTCTGTGCTTAGGGAAAAGGTTCACACATTGGAAATTTCTAAATTGCACATAAAAGCATAAAAACAAATCAAACTTACAGGCCACCCAAAATTATAGCAAAGAGAGATGTTATAATTTCACCACCGTTGGCCTTTCCTTTTGACACAAGGAACCTCCCTACCCAAAGTTGTAGAGCACAAGAACATATGGCAATTCCATATGTAAATCCAAGTCCAAGGCCTTGTACAAGACTAATCAAAATCCCATACCGAAGTGTTGCTTGAAGAGACGTAGCATAAGAATACTTTGCCAAAGTTTCATTTGTAAAGGCATATAATGTCCTTATGGAAGAGACTGCCTACATAATCAAACAAAAGATCTTCAATTCACCAGCAACTTTCATCACATTCTAACTCAATAACTAAGGTAAAACACATTATCCAGTATTCCTGGTGTATACGGTTCAGTAATATGTTTATACAATTCGATCATGAGCTTCGTTTATTGAAAGTTACACATTTGACAGAAATTATCAAACTTGAAGCTGCAATAAACAAATGATTAGATAAATCAGTACCACAACCAGAGCATCTAATCTTGTTAAAGGATAAGTAGCTGAAAGAAACAACTCGTATCCATGTAAATTTTTAGATTAACAAAGCTATTCTTCATTAGACACACAAAAGTTGAGAGCAATGGAAAGCTAGGAACCGTCACGCTGCACACTGAAATATGCCAAAAGTTCGTTTTACTAATTTATTTGCTAGATGGCCTCGGAAAATCTTATTCACTCCACAGAGCACAGTACAAAGGAGGCAACGGTGTATAACGGAAGGACTAACATACTAGCAGAGCTTTTCTAACTTCACAACTAAACAGGTTAGCATTATTATATCATAAATGGTAAATAACCTGGTCAGCTACGCTTGCTGCTTCTGCGTACGCTTCTTGAATATTTTCAGCAAGTCTTTGCAGAAATATATTTGATACTCCTCCTGCAGCAACAATGAAAGGACCAGTGCCTAGCGTTAAGAGTGCAATCTGCCAACAATTGATCAATCCAATAACAAGACCGCCAATACAAGTAGCCATGTTATGAATATAATTTCCAACCTGTTACATCAAAACCAAGTCATTAAATATAGGAATAGACATTTGAATGAAAAAGGATGCAGGATGGATTGAGATTTCTAAGTCGATATTTTGCACCTAGTGAAGATAGAATCTAACAGTAAAGAAAATACTTAATGGGAAAAAAATATGAGCTTAAGACGTACTTTCTCGCTGAGAGTAGATTGAATGAGGAACACATCGGTGAATACTTGACTAACAATGTCTCCATTGTTCCCATAACTGTCGAAGAAGCTCATATCTTGAGTAAGCAATACTTGGACATACTTTGATCTGATGATTGCAGTCTGCCTCTCTCCAGTAATAATCCAGCATGAGACCTCTATCTCATATATCAGTTCAGTGTTAAGATGAAAATCTACAAAGAATTTCTCAAGAACACAAAAACTTACATCAAAGTAGAACTCACCGATCCAGCCAGCAACAAAAACACCAGCAGCTATATAGATTATGTACAAAGCATGCTGCAAATGAGAAAATAAATCAATATAGTAAATCAATATAGATTCAAGGTATAGGTTCAATCAACTTCCTTGTGAAGCGTGACTATATATAGGAAGAGATCAAGATATTGACTGTCATCACGGTTCAAAGACTCGGCCGAGTCGGAGACGAGTCGGCCGAGTCGTACTCGTCTCGGCCCGCTCCGAGACAAGTCCGAGTCACGAGTCGGTCGACTCAACTCAGAGGAGACTTGGCCGAGAATCGGAGTTGACTCGGTCGACTCGGCATTATGATGATGATTTTGTACCTCATCGCAATTCAATGTGAAAATAACTACATTAGCATGTATTTATGAATGCAGTTTGTGCAATTTACTATATTGTGCATGTATTTTGATATGCTTCTACTGACGACGCGTGTATTTATACTTGCGCTTTATGTTTAGTGTGCTAGGTGATATATTTTGGACATGTAATACATGAATGTGGATATCTACATTTTTTAAGATTTGTCGTGATTTTTTCAGAATTTTTTGAGCTTTCTATGTAGCGTTTTGCGCGTATCGCCCGATACCGATCCGAGTCGCCGAGACCGATCCGTCTCAGTGCCCGCCGAGTCGGCGGCCGAGACCGCGACTGTGAACCATGACTGTCATATACATAGTTAACAAAATGTTTTTTTTTTAAAAAAATGACATTTTGCGCCTCTGTGTTTAAAACTGTGTTTAAAAAGCTAAACTAAACACAAATTAATGATTATTATTTGTTAGTATTAGATATCACACTCACTGATTATCTACATATGTCAACAAATTTGTCTAACATGTAACATTTAACATATATAAACATTTTTTTTCACATACATCAGTCATTTAAAAAGTAAACCATTTTAAACATGATTCACTAACTTTCCTATTATATTATGAGTTTTCAAATACATCTTTTGATTAGCTCCCATTCTAAACACAGGCCCCCCACATCTAAGCCTTTTCCCATCCAAATGGGGTGAGCTAAAGAGCAAAGGTCCACAAATTATAACCTAACATCAAACCGCTATGTCTTTTTACGCTCTTTTTCCTCTTTTGATGAATTGAGCTTTTGAATATGAATGAGCTTTCTTGAACCATATATATATGTCGGGCATAGATATGGATGCTATGCTATGCTGTGCTGATCCGTTCTATTTAAATTGACTAGATTATTGCACGCGCTATGCACGTGTTACGAAAAAAAATCAATATCTTGATGGAAATAAAATTAGATGAAAAAAATATTTAGATGAAATTAATATATGAAATACTTATATATTCTCTAAATAAAATTATAGAATTCATAATTGAGTAGCCTTTAACTAAATATTTTATATTTGAATAATATAATAAATGTGGCATGGAACCAATTGAAAGCAATTAAAGAGTTGCATCCATGTAATAATATAATTAATGAGAGAATAACATAGAGTTTGATGCTAGTTATAAAGTAACTTTTTTTTTATTTGACAAAATATGTAGGGAGACATGACATGGACCGGGAGGCAACTGTTAGGACTCAAGAGTTTGCATTAAATAGTAGAGACAATAGGTCATCAAAATTTGTTATACATGACCTGAATCATGTATTGACTAAAATTCAAATATCAAAGCGAGAGCCATTTCATGCCAACAGAACATGTGAAGACCAACTTCTTTACATAATTAAAGTTAAGAAGTCTCCAGATCTTCTCATTTTCCTTGATACACATATTATAACAGTATAATTAGGGTTTCTTTCTCAGGGAAACTACTTTTAGGCTTTCTTGTTCTACTCATATTTTAAATGGTTGATTAGCTCTTTTTCTTGCATTCTCTTAGGCAGACAGAATAGTTAGGTTTTCGTGAGTGAAAAGCATCAAGGCAATTTCTGTGAGCTAAGAGAGTGGCCCTTTATAGGAAGAGGAACTAATAAGTATCTAGATAGCCAACAAGAAAGAATGTAAAGCATACCCAAAGTCACCATAGAGACAATACAGCTTCCATTGCAAATTAAGAGATGTGTGGACAACTATCTAGTTTCTATTTTTCCAAGTTGAAAGACCTTAATTAGCATGACCTGCTTGAGAGTAGAATGTGCTTGTCAAGCTTCAAGGTGAATCTTCTGAGGAATGTAATCAAGACATGGAATGAGAGAATCCACTTTGACTACATGTAGAAGATATATCCTCGAGGGCATGGCTACAACTCAGGAGGTCATCCACCATTGTTATAGGCATAAACAACAAAAATATAGTCAATTCTAACCCGAAAAAAAAAAGCGAATGACATCAAAATAAATCTGGCCAGTGTAGTTATATTTGCTCTACGTAGATGAATAACAATCTGAAGGAGAAAAATGTCAACCATGGAACAAAACTCTAGCCATTCTCTAAGCATGCTATCTCTACTGTGGCATTGATGTGAGCAAGGCATGTTTGGTTGATGACTATTGTGAAGACTAAAGACCAATACAAGATTATAAGACATGGCATCTCCACTTAACAGCCCGTCTCATTTCGAACATCTTGCCCAACCTTTTGTTTGTAAGTATATGCATACGTTATCTCCAAAATTCTCGCACATGTATTCCAATGGATCCATTTCTCACAGAAGTCAAATGCCTGTAACACCTTCTGCAAACTCACAGTCGTAAGCCTTTTTCATATCTACTTCACTAAAAAACATTGTTTCCATTTTTTTTTTTTTTTTTTTTTTTTGCCATGGCATTATGTGCTGGCACACCTCATTAACCAACATTACATTGTTCCATGATACCTTCAATACTAACAAAAGTTATTCATTCTGAGGTTATGAGGTTTGAGAGTGTCGGCATGGCAGTCCTCTGATCTTAGCAAAGTAACATTGTGTCAAGCACACAAGATGAATAAACCCAAGAAGAAGAACAAGGACATGCACGGTTTGGCCAAGCTCTGCCTACTCCACAGGACACATGAGATCCACTACAATGAAGAAGAATTTAACATTGCCTTGAAAGAAATCGACTTCTTAATTTCCCTCTCTCATCATACATCATGTTCTAATGTTTGTCTCTTAATCCCACCATAAGATATCTAATAAGCCACTTCTTCCATCCATGAGAGAAACATATATAGTGCTTCATAAGAGACATAGCACTACCTACCACATATTATTAGTACACAACAAGGGATGATTCGTGTCCACGTAGGCCCAAGCCCAATAAGGCTTCTTGTGATCCAACTGACCTCAACCAGGTACAAAGCCCATCAACATATCCCTTCAAGTGATTAACCAGAGAGACAACCTCAACAGAAAGAACATGTGGCCTCTCTTGAAAACTATTAACGCCACCACTTTGTATATAGTGGTAGAGGCAGTAATGGGCCTGAAATCGTTTATATAGAGTGTATATAGCTTCCAAGCTAGTTGGATAATAAGACGGTTCCAAGAAATAAAGATGAGTCCAGCAAAAGTGGCAATATCAATAAGAATATTTGATAAAACTGGGTAGGATATTCCACTTTTCTTTTGCAAATAAACTAGAAAACATAGGGAGAGGAATGAATATATCATACTAAGTATAGGAGTTGCAACATTTGAGGAGGAGGCGGGGGGAACACATAAGACAATGGCAGATCAAGGAGTTATGAACACTATGATTTAGGATGCTGCATTATAGACAAAAAATGTTGGTCCACCACTCATCAACTTTAGGCTTTTGGATATTGTGGTCACCAACATCATACCAAACCACCGAGCGTAAAAGATTCGAGGTTTGGTCGCACCATAAACAGAAATAATTTCCTGCTTATATATGATGTCTTCCATGTGAGGAGGGTGTTAGATGTTGTGATATATGTGACCTTTGGCTACAATCATCAGTTGGAGCTTTCTGGTAAATTAGTGACCAAAACCGTTAAAGAGAATAAGTTTAACTTGGGTGAAGCAATTAGACAACACAAGGGTAAGGGAGAAAAAGATAACATGGATTTAAGATTAGGCACAATGTAACAGTAGAGTAGACATCAAATGATGAACACTGAAGAGCTCAGAAGACAAAACCCAAGTAGCTGGGACAATACTCAGATGATTATGTTATTATATGTAGTATCCGCTTAAAACCCATTAAAGATACGCTATGGGTTCAAATATCACTAAAAACTAACATTCAAGTACTGCAATCACAGTGAAACTCGGCTTCTTCTAATTCTACTTTATAAAAGCCACAAAAACTGGAAAAGTCGTCAATATTTCACTGAAATTTTAGCAAAAACAAGGACGATATAATGAATTTTCTAATGAATTCTACTTTAAAAGAGTGAAAATAATCTGCTTTACTGCCAAAAAAAAAGTTCAACTCTCCAACCTTCTTAGATTCATGAAACATCTGGCCCCGCACAGCTTCAGACACGTCGTGATGCAAGCTGAGCAAATTGATAGTTTTCCCAAAGAAATGCAAGTAAACAAGAAGCGCCGCCCCATGAGCAGCCGCCGCAACCGCTCCCACCGCCATTAGAACCCAATCGAGCTTATCTGCATAGGCAAACAGCCTAGTAAAGGGAACAGAGCCCGGCGGTGGCTCGACCTCCTCGTCGCCGATCACCGACTCTCCGTCATTGACCCCCGCCTGCTCACCAAAGTACCCGAATGGCAACGGCGATTCCGGTGGTTCAGAGACCTCGGACACGGGCGTCAGCGGCTGCACCGGCGACGACCACCCGAAGAGGCCCCGCGACGTCCCGGATCTCGACAGCATTTCCCTCGATTCGAAAACCCTAAACACTAAGAGATCAATCGAAACCCTAGGTCCCCAAATTTGTGCCCTCTGCTCTCGTTTCGGCCTGTCTCTCTCTCTCTCTCTATATTCTCTCTTCTGCTTCGACTTTTGTGAGCGCTGACTTGATTGGTCCTTATACCGACCGAGTCCGAGAGAGGAAAAAATGCCAGCAGTTTTGGTCAAAATAGGCGGGAGAGGAGTGGAACGATGATGGGGAATGGCGACTCACGCGCGCTGCCCGTGAGGTTCCCCTTACCCTCCTGCTCTCGGGCTCTTTTTTTTTTTTTTTTTCCTTTTTTTTTTGTTCCTTTTTCATTTTCTTTTTCTCTTTTTTCTTGGGACAGTTGGGGAGGGAACAGTTTGAACGGCGACAAATAGGGGCATTTTGGAAAGAGAGAGAGTCGCTGTGGAAATTTTAATTTACGATAGGGGTGGTTTGATTAATTCAGGGACGAAAAATTAATGGGTGCGGTTATTGTTAACCCAAAAATGATAAAAGCCTCCCCATAGACTGAGGCACCCCTAAAATTGATAAAAACGTCCCAATTTTTTAAAAAAATGGCCAAAATATCCATTCTTTCTTCTCCTTCTTCTCCTCCCTCACCGGCGAACCCCCTCCGACGACCCCCTCCCCCCTCTTCCGGTTGACCCACGAACGCCCCCCCACCCCCCCCCCCCCCCGCCCGAGCCGGCCGCCCCCGTGCCCTCCCCCTTCTCCTCCTTCCCCTCGCCCGCCCAACTCCTTTGTGGCTTTGTTCGGCCAGATCCGGTCGGACAGAACCACATATGTTTAGCCGCATCCGACTGAACAGGGGGCCAGGGCGAGGAGAGGGGAAGTGGAGGGGGAGAAACCGGGGGAGAAGAGGAGGAGGGGGAGGGGAGGCTGAGGGCGCGAGGGGGAGGAGAAGGGGGTGGGAGCGGGGGTCAAGAGGGGAGGGGCGTGGGGAGGGAGGCGTGGGGGAAGCCGATTGGGGGGGAGGCGGAGGGGAGGAGCGGTGGTCGCTGGAGAAGGTGATGGGGGAGCAAGCTGCAGGAGGAAGGAGGGAAGGAAGGAAAAAGAAGAGGGTTTTTAGACAATTCACCATGGGTGAAGTGGAAAAAAAAAATGGCACTCTTGTAATTTTTTGGAGGGACTTTTATCATTTTTTAGGTGGCAATAACCGCTCCCAAAATTAATGAGGTGGGTCGTTTCGAAGTACAGTTATTCACACCCACAAAATTACTTAACACACCTTACTACTTAACAAACTCACAAAACTGTTAAACTCCCTTATAATTTTAAATCAAATTATTTTCTCAAAAATCCCATTCTATCCTCGCCTCCCACATCTGAATTTTGAACTCACCCTCTTTCTCAACTCCCCCGATCAATACCAGCCTCCCACGCCCGCGACGCCCTTCGCCGCATGCGTCACCCGCCCGTCGCCCACACCCTTCGCCGCACGCACCACCCTTCGCCACCCGCTCGGCCTACAACTAAAATTCTCTGTCTACAAGAAAAAGAACCAAATTGCCTCGCTCCTGCCAATTCCCTGTTAGTATTTTGAGAGTAATTTAAAATTAAGCCAAGTTCTTTTAGTCCCACGTTGGATAGGAAAAGAACTCTTTAGCATTTATATATGGAGTCCCTTTCATGATGGGTTGTGTGGGCTAGAAACCAGGGGGTGCTCGCGCGCACACAAGCCCATTAAGGCCCAGTGAAGGGAATTGAGTTACCGTATCCAGAAAACCTTAATGCGCATGTGCGCCCGCATCGCACGCGCAGGGGGGTGCAAATCCGGGTTTCAGAGCCTCGCGGGTGTGCCTGAATAGGCTAAGTTTTGCCAATTTTATTTTTAGATTTAAAATTAAAATAAAATCTTTTCAAACCCTGTCATAATATTTTGGTCAGACCAAAGTTTTCTAATGATGATAAACTCTCTTTATAAAGGATCTATTCCCTACTCTCAAAACAGAACTCAACCATCTTCCTCTTCCTCTGAAATTTTCTTAGACTCTTCAGTTCTTCCCTGCATCTCTGGAGGAAACAAAACCGAGCTGTTCGAGGGCCTGTGCATTGCGAGTGCACGCTTGCAGGGCCAGTGATCGTTGAATCCTGGAGGGTAGGCCGCCATCAACTTGCTGCACCGAGATACTCTCTCAGAGGGGCGCGATCTTCTCTTAAAGACAGTGCTTCGCACGCCTCGATCAAAATAGAGAAGTTCCTTCCTCTTGAAAGTTTAATTTAAATAGCTTAGCAGTATTTCGTATATCATTTTTCAACAATCTTAAGAGTAGATATGAATACTGCTATGGTTGCTGCTACTAATGTTAAGTCTCTGCCTGACATCTCTAGGATTGAACCATTTAATGGAACTCACTATAAAAGATGGCAAGAAAAGGTTATGTCTACACTTGATGTAACTGGTTATGCCTTTGCTATAACTGATCCTAAACCAGAGAAAAAAAAAAGAATTGCAAAACTGGGAAAAGACCAACAAAATCTGTAGACACATCATTCTTAGCACACTTAGCAATGCACTGTTTGATGTTTACTGTCCTTATAAAACTGCAACTGAAATTTGGGAAAGTCTTAATAAGAAATACATTCTTGAAGATGCTGGAACTCAAAAATTTGCTATTGGAAATTTTCTGAATTTTATCATGTCTGATGAAAAAGATATTTCCTCTCAAATTCACGAATACCATGTTCTAATTGATGATCTTAAAAATGAAAATATCATCCTACCCGAATCCTTTGTTGCTGGAGCCCTAATTGAAAAACTACCCGACTCATGGAAAGATTACAAGAAAGAACTGAAGCATAAAAGAAAACAAATGAACCTTGAAGATGTAATAATTCATATTAGAATTGAAGAGAAAAATAAAGAAAGAGAGAAAACTGAAAGGGCCAAGGAGCTTACTTCCAAGGCAAATCTAATTGAAAGCAAGCCTTCTAAACCAAAGAAATATTTTCATAAGTCAAACTTCAAATCAAATCAGAACCCTAAGATGAAAAGAAACCCTAACTCTACTTTCAAGAAGAAAGGAAACTGTTTTGTGTGTGGCAAACCCGGACACTACTCAGCACAATGTAGGTTCCGGAAGACTGGTGCGGCTCCATCCAAATCACAAGCTAGCCTGGTTGAGAGTGACATTATTACTGCTGTAATCTCTGAAGTTAACATGGTTGCATATAATAAGAATTGGGTGATTGATTCCGGGGCAACCCGACATATATGTGCCGACAGAGGAGCTTTCTCTTCTTACTCCTCTGTTGATGATGGTGAACAAGTGTTCATGGGTGATTCGAGGCCCTCACCCGTTGTGGGTAAGGGAAAAGTGCTTCTCAAGCTCACTTCAGGGAAGATCCTTTCTCTTGCAGATGTGCTTCATGTTCCTGAGATTCGTTGGAACCTCATTTCTGTTTATTCTTCTTGGAAAAGCTGGAGTTAAGGTCTGCTTTGAATCTGATAAAATTGTAATGACTAGGAATGGACAATTTGTTGGTAAAGGGTACTGTAGTCAGGGTTTATTTATGCTGAATGTACTTGAAATCATGAATGAAAATGTATCTACTTCTTCTGCTTACATGATTGACTCTTGTGATCTTTGGCATGGTAGGTTAGGACATGTTGGCTTTTCTTACATTAAGAAAATGAAAGATATAGGTCTCTTGCATAATGTAACTATATCTGATCATGACAAATGTGAAATATGTATTGAATCTAAATCCACTAAGAAATCATGTAAAAGTGTACAAAGAGAATCTGAATTGCTTGAGCTTATTCATAGTGATCTTGGTGAACTTAAAAATAACTTAACTAGGGTGGTAAAAGATTCTATATCACCTTCATTGATGACTGTTCTAGATATACTGTAGTCTATCTGTTAAGATCTAAAGATGAAGCCTTTGAAATGTTTCTGAAATATAAATCAGAAGTTGAAAATCAACTAAATAAGAAAATCAAGAGACTGAGATCGGATAGAGGTGGTGAATATGAATTTAAACAATTTAATGAATTTTGTGAACAACATGGCATAATTCATGAGACTACCCTCCATATTCACCTGAATCTAATGGTGTTGTTGAAAGGAAAATAGAACACTCAAAAATATGATGAATGCTATGCTTATAAGTTCTGGTGCACCTCTGAATCTGTGGGGGGAGGCTATACTCTCTGCTTGTCATATTCAAAATAGAATACCCTATAAGAAAACCGATATAACTCCATATGAAATCTGGAAAGGTCATGCACCAAACTTAAACTATTTAAAAGTGTGGGGGTGCCTAGCTAAAGTTCTTCTACCTGAACCCAAAAGAAAGAAAGTAGGACCCAAAACCTTTGACTGCATGTTTATTGGTTATGCCCATCATAGTGCTTCATATAGGTTTCTTGTGACTAGAAGTGATAATAATGTTATGAAGATTAACACTATTGTTGAAACTAAAAATGCAGAATTCTTTGAGCATGTTTTTCTATTGAAAACTCATGTTGATAAACCATCTCATGCTTCATCATCTAGTCATGCACAAGAATCTGATGATAATGAAGAGATTGAACTAAGGAGAAGTAAAAGAGTTAGAAAAGCAACTGACTTTGGTAAAGATTTCTATACATTTCTTGTTGGTGATGACCCTCTTACTTATAAAGAGGCTATCTCCTCTCCAGATGCTCCATTCTGGAGAGAGGCTATTAATAATGAATTAGAATCCATATTATCAAATCACACTTGGGAACTTGTTGATTTACCACCAGGTGCAAAACCAATTGATTGCAAATGGATATTTAAAAGAAAACTGAAACCTGATGGGTCTTTGGATAAATTTAAAGCTAGATTGGTTGCTAAAGGATACACTCAAAATAAAAACTTTGATTATTTTGACACATTTGCTCCTGTGACTAGAATTGCATCTATTAGAGTGTTGTTTGCTTTAGCATCTATTCATAAGCTTGTGATACATCAAATGGATGTTAAAACTGCATTCTTAAATGGAGAACTGGAAGAAGAAATATATATGGACCAACCTGAAGGTTGTGTGACAACTGGAAATGAACATAAAGTCTGCAAACTTGTAAAATCTTTATATGGTTTAAACAAGCACCCAAACAATGGCATGATAAATTTGATAGTGTTTTTGTTTCCAATGGTTATCAGATTAATGATGCTGATAAATGTATCTATACTAAATTTGAGGATAATGTTGGTGTTATCATATGTTTATATGTTGATGATATGCTTATATTTGGTACAAACTTAGAAATTATAAATGACACCAAATTATTTTTGTCTTCTAATTTTGATATGAAAGACATGGGTGAAGTTGATGTGATCTTAGGAATTAAAATAACTAAAGATTCTGATCATATCATGCTTTCACAAGGACACTATATACAAAGAATGTTGAAAAGATTTGGTCATTTTGACTGCACTCCTGTTTCCACACCTTATGATGGTAGCATTCATTTAAGAAAGAACAAAGTGTGTCACAATCTGAGTATGCACAAATCATTGGTAGTTTAATGCACTTGATGAACTATACACGACCTGACATTGCTTATGCCGTGGGACGACTTAGTCGTTATACTCACTGTCCTAATAAGGACCATTGGACAGTATTATATCGAGTGCTAAAATATCTAAAAGGAACTATTAATTATACTTTGACATATTGTGGATTTTCTTCTGTTTTAGAGGGATACTCAGATGCTAACTGGGTCTCTGATTCTGATGAGTTAAAGTCCACAAGTGGATATGTGATCACACTTGGTGGGGGTGCGGTGTCTTGAAAATCATCCAAGCAAACCGTCACAGCTCGCTCCACTATGGAGTCTGAGTTTGTTGCCTTAGAGAAGGCAGGTACTGAAGCTGAGTGGCTCAGGAATCTTTTGATTGATATACCAATTTGGAAGAGACCAGCTCCGTCTGTGTCTATTCATTGTGATAACCAAGCTACTATTGCTAGAGCTAAGAATAAAATATACAATGGAAAGAGTAGGCATATACGCCTAAGACATAAAATTGTAAAGCAGCCGCTGGATGATGGGATCATATCTCTTGACTATGTGAGGTCAGAGCTTAATATAAGTGATCCATTTACCAAACCACTAGGGAGAAAACTAGTGGAGAATACATCGAGGGGAATGGGACTCATGTCTATAACAAAGAGTCAAAAATGATAGTAACCCAACCTATGTGATTGACGAACTCATGAAGTAGGTTCATATGGGTAATAACAAATCATTTGTTGACTTGGAGATGCATTATCATTATTTTATTATTGAGAAGTCCCTTCCTATGATGTAAATAGTGCAAATTGCAATGTGCGAAGGATGAACATTAGTTCTTAATGGATTACCATAGCCCTTATTGGGTGGTGTGTTTAATT
Organism: Agave tequilana; assembly: GCA_038442645.1. Classification (NCBI taxonomy): domain Eukaryota; kingdom Viridiplantae; phylum Streptophyta; class Magnoliopsida; order Asparagales; family Asparagaceae; genus Agave; species Agave tequilana. Next base: position 137,362 of record JAVJIF010008371.1, on the reverse strand, counting down.
GCAATGCACACTTGATGGATCCACCTATATGAGTGTGGAAGTGGGGCCGCTTCCTATGAGAATGTAGACATATTCTCTAGAGCGCTCATGAATATCCAGGTAGGGCGCGTGGCCGATTCGCGCCAACCCGTTTTGAACAGCTCGGTTCTATGAATGTTATGTGGGTTGTAGGTCAATGATCCATAATTAGGAAGATTGGTTCATAGAAACTTTATGTTTCACCAACTTCCTGTGGGATACACCTACATATCCTAGGTAGTGGTTCATAGACCAAAAGTCACCATTATTGATGCATTGAGTTCTCATGTTTCCTCCTCTTCTCTCTCGTTTCTATTATCCTTTCTTTTAATTTTGAAATAGTGGGGGATTGTTAGTATTTTGAGAGTATTTCAAAATTAAGCCAAGTTCTTTTAGTCCCACATTGGATAGGAAAGAACTCTTTAGTGTTTATATATGGAGTCCCTTTCATGATGGGTTGTGTGGGCTAGAAACCAGGGGTGCTCGTGCGCACACAAGCCCATTAAGGCCCAGTGAAGGGAATTGGGTTACCGGATCTAGAAAACCTTAATGCGCATGCAAATCCGGGTTTCAGAGCCTCGCGGGTGTGCCCGAATAGTAGGCTAAGTTTTGTCAATTTTATTTTTGGATTTAAAATTAAAATAAAATCTTTTCAAACCCTGTCATAATATTTTCTACACAAGGAAAGATTAGTTCTCTGTCCAAAGATTATTTTCTCTTCTCAAAGTTTTCTAATGATGATAAACTCTCTTTATAAAGGATCTATTCCCTACTCTCAAAAACAGAACTCAACCATCTTCCTCTTCCTCTGAAATTTTCTTAGACTCTTCAGTTCTTCCCTGCATCTCTGGAGGAAACAAAACCGAGCTGTTCGAGGGCCTGTGCATTGCTAGTGCACGCTTGCAGGGTCAGCGATCGTTGAATCCTGGAGGGTAGGCCGCCATCAACCTGCTGCACCGAGATACTCTCTCAGAGGGGCGCGATCTACTCTTAAGGACAGTGCTCCGCACGCTTCGATCAAAATAGAGAAGTTCCTTCCTCTTCAAAGTTTAATTTAAATAGCTTAGCAGTATTTCGTATATCATTTTTCAACATTCCCAGTTAATCCTCGACCGCAGGATAGAAGCAAATGCAATAGTAAATTAACAAGTGCAGTAAAGGCAAATCCTTGTTGTGAGTAAAAAAAAGTTTCTTGTATTAAGCTTGAACTAATTTCCAGACAATTCAATTTCAGACTTTTCACCAACAAAAGCAAGCAATGATCTTTTTCTTTGAGGGAAAAAGCAAGCAACAATCATGAATCTTGATGGACCAGTCTTTAGGTTTGGGGCCGAAGATGGTGCCTCCGCCAGGCCGGAGACTTCAGCACAGGGTGAGGGTGGAGGCGGTGCTGCAGTAGGCGTTCCGGCGGTCAACGTGAGGGCACGGCAGATGACGTCGCGGGCAGTGAGGGTGGACTTGAAGGAGAGGACGACGGTGGCGGTCTGGTCGCCAGAGAAGGAGAGGACGGGGAGAGTGACTGTGAGGTCGGAGCGGCTTTGGTGGGAGTTTGAGCACGAGGTTGCGTTTGAGGAAGAGCGAGGGGGACATGAAAGGGATTTTTTGGGAAAGATGGGGGGGAGAAGGGGAGGACGCCCGCGGCAATGGCCGTGGGGGGGAGGAGGAGGAGGGGACGTCGCCGACAGTAGAGATGGGTTAAAACCGTGGGTCAGCAAATATTTGGGTGCAGTTGGAAATAGAATTTTAAGCTAAAGTTAAATTGTCTTTTAAGCTAAAATTAAAACTGTTCAATAAATTTTAATCTTCCAAAAACGAGTATGTTAAGCCCTAGTCGTGCTCGTCTTTTCGCAACCTGCACCGGTCTCTTTCAGCAGCTCCGAGATTGGTCTGTTTGGATTTAAGGATTGGTGTGAAGTGAGGAAGTAGGAAGTAAGATTTATTTCCTTTAGGAAAAAGGGAAATGAGTAGTAAGTTTTCTGGTGTTTGGATGGTTGTTGGGAAGTGTGGTTTGGAAAATGTTTTGTCGTTTCCGGTGTTTGGATGGTAATGAAAAGTGGAAATGGAAAAGTTGACCACAAAGTTGACCGCAAAATAATATTAAAATAAAAATTAATTAAGAAAAATAAAAATAGATTGTAATTAGAATGCAAGTGAGATTTACATGACCAAAAAATTAACTGTTTTATGCTATAACTTATTATAAATGAGATTTACATGACCACAAAATTAACTGTAGCACTCTGGAAGTGAGAAAATAGTTGTGTAAAAGAGAGATGAAAAAGGGAAAAGGGGGTTTTCTTATTTTCCTTTTCCGGTGTTTGGATAGATAGGGAAATGAGCAATTATACTTCCCCACTTCCTCACTTCACTCGGATTCCTTGAATCCAAACAGCCCCGATTAGCTGCCGGAATGAGATGGGGTCAGGTCGGCAAGTTTTGATTGTTGTAAATTACAGAAACCTCCCCTGTTTTTCGATTTTGATGGAAAATTCTTTTATTCTATCTGACTTGACCCAAAAAAAAAAAAAAACCATCTTTGTAACATTATACCTGATAGAAGATTGTTTTATGCTACCTTAGATTTGATAGAAAATTACCATGATTTGTCTGGGATTTGGAGAAAACCTCGAAAGTTACAAGAAGGTTTTGTGTTGAATCTAAGATATCTTATTTATCATGCGTACTATTTATCAAGCTCCTTTTATGTAAGGTAGTGTATCAGGTCCAAGTTCCAGTAATTGTTAGTTCTGTACAGATTCTTTTAATATTAAAGATATAATTAAAATCGTTCGTATGGGATATGGTGTCCATAATTTCTTGAGGCGCAAGTATCTGCGATTCAAAACGTCTTTTTTTTTTTTTTTCCTCTTCTAGAGAATCAACTCTTTTTTTTTTTTCTCTTCTGAAGAATCAACCGGTAACCACAAGACTCGAATAGATGACCTATAGGTGAGCGAAACTCTTACGACTTCAAGACTAACAGGGATGCTACTTTTGCGGGGGACCAAACAACCACTTGTGTTGTATGTCTAAAAGAGAGAAAAAAAGGAGGAATTAGATGATCACTGCTAAATAATTAACTTTTTCGGTATCCTTGCCTACAATCTGCCTCTTAAATTGAAGCTCAGGGTGGGTCTAGACTATCCGAACCCGATATGGCATACACATATATATGTCCTTTGATTTGGTGAACTCGTATCTAAAATCTAGACCTACAGATCATGTATACGTAATTCTGCTGAAAGTTTCACGCAAGTAGAATCTACTCGTATTATATCCTTGGAACTGTTAAAATAAATAAATAAATAAATAAATAAATAAATAAAGGGACTAAAAATACATAATAAAAGGAAATAAAAGGATTAGCAAAAAAAGGAAAAAAAAGAAAACAAAATAAGAAATAAAAATAGTTGCCCTCTTCGTTTTCGTTTTGGGATTGTTTTTCTGTTTCTTTTTCCTTAATCAGTACATATTTTTTTAATTATTCTTTAGCATAAATCCTCTAGGGATTTTTTTCCTTTTTCTTTTATCTTTAATACGTAGACAATTCTTTGTTTTTTAATATAAATACTAACTTTTTTTTTAATATATTGAAGCATTAATTGCTATATATTGACAATTTGTTTGCATTGTATGTGATTAGAGTGCATCTGTGTGTCTATACTTTATATCATCAATTTGAGAGCTGTAGAATACGAAGTTTCCGTACATATAATATCTGTTGTATTTACATTTTTAAACCATACAAATCACTGTTATTAGAGTAAGAGAGACTTAACTCACCTATTAAATATTGAAAATAATCTACAATTATACTGCAAAGTCTTGAGTTCCTAAGAATTGCGCATCCTTCAATAAATCTAAATAGTTAAAAGATACTTTATAATTAACAACATATTTTATAGTACTCTCTCATTAATAAAATATTATTATTGCGTAGCTTTAACCTTTTGGAAATTGATTTTTGATGTTAGATTATTCTTGTATGAGCTTCAGCATAGCTAAATTTTGTACAATACATTAGATGCTCTTTAGGGGGTGTTCCTCACTTGAATTTGTTTCGGCAAAAAAAAAAAAAAAAAAATTGTTGCTTCATACATCGTCCACTTACTTTGATACAATAGATATATGTGAATTCTTCACATACACGCGAATACTTTTAAATGAGACTGGTAATTTTTCATATATTTTTAAAGTTTTTTTTGAAGATAAAGATATGTAGGCTTACACTATATGCCTCGAAAAAGAAAGTAAAACCCGTCATAGTAAGAGAAAGAAACTCGGTTTAGTCGGGAAAGAAGCAAAAAAAAAAAAAAAAAACTTCTATGAGGAAAAAATGAAACACATGGAGCACTGTAAAGCTATAATAACAATAATAATCTCCACGAAAATACTAATAGCCTCCATGTACAATCTTCATAGGTCGGGAGTGAGCTCCCACGAATCACTAGTCGAGCTTAGTAGGTTACTGATAAAAGTTTGAGGTGGTGTTTTACCTCTTCTGAAAGTTAAATTCCACCTGTAGTTTCTCAATCTGGACATAGTTCTAGAATCCTGTGGAGCTCCTTCTACACAGCAAAGAGAACATTAAACATACTGGCCCGTGACCTCCACCTTTGCTGGCCTCGAGCAGGCCGTGGGCTTGGAGAGGGGCAGCCCGCAGTTGAAACAATAGAAAGAGAGAGAAAATTGATCCACAGTACCAAACTGACGTATTTAAGGTTGAATTAATCCAGAAAAAGGGGCAGACGAAGGAGAATAGGTGTTGATTTCGATCCTAATTATTAATTCAAATAGAAATCAGAGAAGCAATCCTAAGTCCGACTTCGACTAACACACCAATTTAATCTCTCTACTTCATTAGGATCTCAATCTCCCTCGCAGAGAGTTTTGACTCGGATTAGTAATCCTAACCCTAATTGATCTCCAACTCCTGACATATGACAACTTACACCAACAAGATGCAATGATCAAACTCAACTCAACAAACACGCACAGCTTCAATCCCACTTCAACTCTTAATCCGATTCCACTTCGATTTCGATTTCAAATTCCCTATAAATAGGGACCATATCAGATCTAAGAGGTGGTGAAAATAGATCATCATCTTCCGCATCATCAACATCATGGCCTCTTCCGTCCTCAATTCAATGTTCATCGCCATCATCATCCTCCTCTTCGCTGCGGGAGGCGCTGACGCGTCCATGTGGGAGTTCAGGAGCCTGACCTCGTTCCCGAAGATCCACCAACACCGCCTCTGCTGTCATCCGTGCGCGACCACGACAACTTCTCCCTCTGCAGTTGAAGAGGACATGGCTGCAGCACGGGGGCCCAGCACCACCACCGCTCGGCGGCTTCTCCCTCACTGCAACCCCCATTGTTGCTACCCTTCTCCTCCAACTCTGTCTCCAGCCCCCGCCGGTCCACCGCAACACCATCACCCTCCACCACCACCGCATCATATTCCTCCTCCCCATCTTGCTCCACCTCCGCATCATCATCACAACCACGCAACCTCCTCTCAACCCACGGTACATATACATCAATTCTGATTTTATATTTTGTTTTATTTTTGCCCACTTGATTACTATTATGCTGCCACTATTAACACGGGTAATAGGTAATAAGAACTCAAAATCTCAGAATTCAACAAATATTCTTTGGTTAATCTTTTTTTAATAGGCTATATTTGTTTACTTGCACGCAGAAATCAAATTTCTAGTGGGATTTATTGATGTATCTAATAAATCATTATTTTTGTTATTACAGTATTTTCTCTGATGTTTGATTCGTACCCTACAAGTTATACATTGTTATTAAGTTCTAAATATTGTGAACTAATTGTATATTAAATTAATTCTGTGTGATATTCTGATTTTGTCTAGAAATTACAATATATTTGCATGCATGTTTCGTCTTTGTGATAAGCTCAAATAATTAATAAGCCTTAATTTCTTAACTAATAGCATATTAAACTGCTATCAAATTTAAATACTTTGCTATTTTCATATTTTGCTGATTTATAACAAAAGTTATTTGGTTATATTTTTCAAAAAAAAAAGTTTATAGTATAACAATTACATTTTTCCTTATATTTCTCTTTAAAAGAAGAAGAAGAAAGAAAGAAAGAAAGAAATTCCCTTCATATTCAAAGACAGTGATTACCATATTGTATAATTAACACATTAAGATTTTGTAAAGATTAATTAACACACATAGAATATACTAACATTTGGTTGATTGTCATTTATTTATATTGTTCAAGCTCTTGACTACTTGATTTATCTATCTCTGCAGCGATCGTCAAGAACTTCACCAGCACCGTCACCACAACACCTCCCCTCTCCACCAAAGCCTTGGTGGCAGGGACGGCCAAAGCCATGGTGGCAGGGACGGCCGAGATATCCACCACCGGCCCCACATAACCCTAAGCCGTCGAGATCTTCACCAGCACAGTCACCGCAACACCCTCCGTCGTCGACTCCCAATGCACCATCCGTCCCTTCTCCTCCAAGGCCTTGGTGGCAGGGACGACCGAGGTATCCACCACCTGCTCCACAAAATCCTAAATCGCCGAGATCTTCGCCAGCACATACGCCACAACACCCTCCGTCGTCGGCTCCTAATCCACCATCTGTCCCTTCTCCACCAAAGCCTTGGTGGCAGGGACGGCCAAAGCCTGAGTGGCAGAGACGACCGAGATATCCTCCACCTGCTCCACAAAACTCTAAATCACCGAGATCTTCACCGGCACAGTCGCCGCAACACCCTCCGTCGCCGGCTCCCAATCCACAATCCATCCCTTCTCCCCCACAGCCTTGGTGGCAGGGACGGCCAAAGCCTGCGTGGCAGGGACGGCCTAGATATCCACCACCTGCTCCACAAAACCCTAAATCGTCGAGATCCTCACCAGCACCGTCGCCGCAACACCCTCTGTTGCCGGCTCCCAATCCATCATCCGTCCCTTCTCCTCCAAAGCCTTGGTGGGCAGGACGACCAAAGCCTTGGTGGCAACAACAACCGAGATACCCCCCACCTGCTCCACAAAACCAAAATCGCCAAGATCTTCGTCGCCGCAACGCCCTCCGTCGCCGGCACCCAATCCACCATTTATCCCTACTCCTCCAAAGCCTTGGTGGCAAGGACGATCGAGATATCCACCACCGGCTCCACGAAACCCTAAATCACCGACCTCCCCTCCACCTCCACCACCGACAATGCCGACCTCACCTCCGCCTCCTCCACCATCAATGCCAATGCCATCTCCACCACCGACAGTGCCGACCTCACCGCCACAGACGTTAACTCCAGCTTTGCCTGCGGGGCCCACAACAATCAACAACCGTATCAACATGACCAACACATGGAATAACTATTACGATATTACAAATGGTGTCGCTTCACCCACACATGATCCGCTGGCGTCATCAAACTCCACGTCGTCGCCGGATGCCCCGCCGACAACTCCAGATGCTAAAGAGGTTCAACACGTGTCGCAGGATGACGTTGAGTTCCGCAACGCTATACCATCACTTGTTATAATTGTTGGCGTTCTGGCTTTGAGTTTTGTTGGGTTACTGGTTTTTGGATCGTTTTTATTTTTTACTTTACTTTAGTCGATAGGCATTTTTTTCCAATTTTTAGGAGAAATACTCCAGGGATTTTTTTTTCTTTTTTCTTGCCTTAATTTGTAGACATTTTTCTTTTTGTTCACTAGAATTTTTATTTTATTTTTAAAATTTTGAAGCATTAATTTATAGACATTTTCTTTTTTTTCTTTTTTTTTTAAACTTTTGTGAACATTCTTCATGTGTAATTTTTTGAGGGCAAACTAATGTTATAAGATAATAAACAGTTCAAAGACCAAATGAATGTATTAGACTGAATAAGTCAGATGATACTTATTCTTGCAGCATAACACTCTGATATCATTATCATATATGATATGTGCATGATTCTATGAGAAACCAAATTTGTAGATCTAGAACATAAACCTAAGGGGGAGAAAATACAAAAACCTAGATTCTTGAAAGGAAAATCAAAATATGGGAGTAAGCATTCACAATCCATACCATGTTAATTAACATAGAAGGGAAAGTATTGTTGCAATTAATCACACAGACAATAAACATAAGAAACTTGATATGCAACCAAAAAGAAATTTCTTTCAACTAGTACGATAAAAACAAACAGAAGTACTTCATACATGTAAATTTTTTCCAATTTGAACAGAAGTGATGTTTACGACTAATACTTTTTTCTCCACAATTATGAAGTTAGAACAAGATGACAGCAATAAAGAAACCTTGAAGATCAAGAGAAGGCTCCCTTACCATATAAAGCTACGTTGATGACAAAGCAGCTAACTTCACCATCAACAAAACTCTCACAGCCTCACCTAACAAGATTCAGACAAAATTGAAAAAGAAAATAATTAAAAAGAGCAATAATTTCCCAAATAATTAGTAATCACAGAAAATACCAATTAAGCCTCTTACCCCATAAGAATAGCCAAATTGCGCGCATGTGCAGCATCCAAAGATCATCAACACAAGCACATGGCATCCACTTGCTCCACCCGTTATAAAAATTAGAGGGGAAAAACTCATTTTTAAGCAAATAATTCATCGAAAACTGAAAGAAAGATGAACAATAGATCAACTTACCCAATTTGACCAAGCAAAACACAGCGATTAGCATTTCCAAAAAGTTAATAAAACATACAAATTTCCTTCACACAAATCCTACCCCCATCATCATCGTCATCATCTTCCACCCATCTAACAACAACATAGACCAAAAACCCCAAAATTACATACAAAAACAACAACAACACCATCACATAATCTCCAAACCCTAATTTTAACCCTAGGCCAGGGCCCCATTCACTAAGCTGCCGCCTTCTTGGGTGATTTCCCCGCCTTCGACGGCGACTTAACGCCCTCCTTCTCCTTCGCCTGGGTCTTCTTCGGCAGCAGCACAGGTTGATGTTCGGCAGCACACCGCCGTGGGCGATCGTCACTCCGGCGAGCAGCTTCCCGAGCTCCTCGTCGTTCCTCACCGCCAGCAGCACGTGTCTCGGGATGATCCGGTTCTTCTTGTTGTCTCTCGCCGCGTTCCCGGCCAACTCCAAAACCTGAAGGAAAAAACCCAGAACCTCAGTCGAGAACAGTCCCACAGCGGAAAGATAGAAGAATTTGGAGCAGGATTTAGTCGATTACCTCTGCAGCTAGATACTCAAGCACTGCAGCGAGGTACACAGGAGCACCGCTACCGACACGCTGAGCGTACCGGCCTTTTTTCAAGTACCGGCCGATACGGCCGACGGGGAACTGGAGGCCAGCCTTGACTGAGCGGGTGACTGGCTTCTTCTTCGGGCCGCCGCCCTTGCGGCCGCCGGCGCCCTTCTTCAACTTACCGCCGGTCTCCATCTAGATCGACTGATCGAGGGTGGGTCTTTTTTTGGGAGTCGAGATTTTTGCCTTTCAGTTTTTTTAGTGCTTTTTTTTCCTTTGGGCAGCGAACAAAATCGAACGGATTGGGAAAAATTGGTGGGGGTTGGGATTTTATATTTGGGTGGCGGAGAGCGAGGGGAGTCAGTGGCGCGGATCGTGGACGTAGACCGTTGGATTTGGTTCTAGATGGACGGTTTCGATTCGTTTGAGAGTGGGGATCCGTGTGTTGTTGTGTAGACCAATGAGGTGAGAACTCTGGCCTAGAGAATGAGGACGCTTTTCTTTGTGGCGTCATTGATCTGAACCGTTGAAATTGGATTTGGTGATCGGTATATATGTGTGTGTGTATATATTATGAGTATTTCTGAAAGTAATTCTATTTCTTGTGTATCATGGATGTTATTTGTAGAAAATCATTTCCTTTCAAATGAGAGAATTTCTCTCCACAATTAAGATTCATTAAAAACATTATTCCTAGAAGAACTCGGCTACAGTTTTTAAAGAATTGTTTTGATTTAATTGTTTTCTTATTTTAGTTGGGGAAATGACGAGATGGGGAAGCGAAAAAGACGAACGACGCGGGTTAGATAACGTAATGGCGTTGATGAATTCTGAATAAGCTTTCAGGTTGAGAATAATTACTCGAATTCATGAGCAAGCGTCCCAAATACATGAGCCAAAGATAACAACTTGAATCCACGAGCAATAAGAAAAAAAATTCAAAAGTTTATTGTTAAAAATTTGATCAAAGATTGTTACAAAATAAGAATGCAATGGCTTTTATATAGACTTACAAAAAATAAATTGCTAGTTGAAAACTATAACATATTTCTAAAAGAAAAAAAAAAAGATTTATAAGAGTCCTAATCTATCAAGGAAATCTAAATTTACAATTTAAAATAAAGAAAGAGAAATCAAATAAAAATCTGTTTTGAACCTGAAACAGAATTTTAAACAAAATCAAACACCTGATGCGCAATAGGACAATCGACAGGTGAAAGGCCATGTCGACAGAACTGTAAATTCTCAATTCTCAGAAAAACTCTATCGACAGTCCTAGGGAGGGTTGTCGATGGGTCAAGTCTTTTTAATTTGTTTTTTGTCTTTCTCTCTTCCTGCATCAATTCCTCACTCTTCAAAAGAACTCGTTCTCGAGTCACAATTTGGATATAGCTACATGGTAGAGACTTTTAAGTTAGAATTCTTTCTATCCAATATATTATCATCATATATTCTTCTCAAAGAGTTTCTCTCGACTCTTCTTATCAGCTGATCCTTAAACTTCTTATTGGATTTCTCCACAAAATCTTTTCTCTTCAGCGTATGAGGAAATCCTGCTGAACCGTGATCTATATTATTGTACGCAAACTCTGCTTATGAGAAAGTGTGATCCCAAAATCTTAACTCTCCTCGATGATCTTCGTTAAACTTAATGTAGTCTAGCATCATGGAATCTTTTATGTAATCATCATCTTGGATCGGTTAACAATCGATGCCAATTGTCGATGCTCTTCCATTATCCAGCCATGCGCATTGTTTCCATCAGTCGTTGGCTTGCTTCCATGAAGAACGTCTTCCAAAGTACGAGTGGAGATGGGTTTTGGCATACTTGTAAACCATGTTGCAACCACGTGTTGATAGCATGTGATATGAATTCGAAGAATTTAAAATTGACATCCTTGACACTCTTCTTCCGCGGGAAAGGATCTTCAAAATCATGAAAAATAATTGATGATGATTATCTTTTATGGATAGTAATACTTTAAGCTTGTTGATTCCAACTCCTTTGCACTCCTCTGGTAATTTGTCGATCTCATCGGGAATTTCAGCTATTGTATAACTCTTTTAAAGCAACGCCTTTTTTTATTTCCTTTGGTTCCATGAAGAATTCGCTTGATTGCATACGGGCACAAGTTGTGGCTTCTCTTCCTTTGAACTAGGTGGCTTAGGCTTTATGACTTCAACGAGATAGCTGCTCGAAGGTTTGATGAATCTCTCTTGGCTGACTGCTCTTCAACTGGTGGTTACTGATGTGGTTTCATAGTTTCGTTTGACCGATAAAATATCATGAACTGCCAGGGGACAATTCTTCATTTCTTCTTCCTCTAAAATAAAGCTGCTTGTTTGTAAAAGTCTTTTCATCCAGCTTTATGTTCTTATAGGTGGCTTGCCTTGGTACATGCGCATATTTTGAAATCGATCTCACCATGCCGTAGTCCTTTCTTTAAGTTTATAAACCACAAATTCGACATGATCTTCTATGGAGATATACTCCATGTCAAACAAATTATCAGCTTCCACGATCCAAAGTAAGGTTGACCCAACATGATGACTCCGATCAAAATAAGGAATAGAATTAGAAAACACATTAAGATTTAAATATCCTCCTCTGTGGTCACGGATCGAATTAGGAAGCATGTTCCTCTAAGAAAAACCTGCCTTTCCTATTAGGTTTAAGATTAACGAATCTCTACGTCTTTCATAACTAATCCTTTCATCTTTATAACCATCATTGTATTGATAGGCTGAATAGCACAATTGCTCTTCGTGGAAAAATTTAAAAGTACACTTAAGGGGTGAATAAATAAACTAGCTAATTTAGTGTCACGCCCCGCTTCCCAAAATACATGGAAATGGAGTCGCGACGAGAGTCGGCGACGTATATACGCGAGGAAAATACCCCGCGCATACACCCTAAGCCTAAAGTGACCTGAACATGGTATAAATCTAAATCAGAATATATCAACGATCACTGCAATATTACATACGAGCACCCGCGCATGATATCATATAAAAGGACTGGAATAAAGACTGAATCCGATATACATAAAATCAAGAAAAGTATAAAAGCAGAAATAATAAGAGACAAGAATACCAGAATCAAAGGGAGAAACTCCAATCCCTTGCGAAGCGCACGATCACACGAACACCTGAATAATGTAAGAAGATGTCCAATACCCTGAACGTGCGAATCCAAGGTCAACAGAAGCGACCTAATGAGTATGTGTGTATGTGTAAAGAGGAATGCTCGTGCATGAAATGCAATGTAAGCAATAGCAACATGATAATTGAAATAAATAATAACAAGATAACCAATATAAAGAATAAGGTTGTGAATGATATATAATAGGTATCATGAAAAAGGAAACAACTAATGTCAAAATGTGTAATCTAGTATATGTCACTAGTCTGGCATACAATCCGGTCATGTGTACAATCATATGTTTAACCTAGTTATATATACATACAGTCAGGTGATTACGGTCAGTCACAATACAATATAACAATTTATCATTATTAATCATGTCAGCGAACACCAACTGCCACCTGTAATAGACGCATCCCATACTACGCCTATCACACATGTCAATCGAAGTCCTAAATTATTGAAACTGATTGGTTGGAGACATTATCCATGCTTTTGGTGGGTCCTGTAAATACCCGGACCACGGCCTCAGTTTCCTGGCGCTGAACCAGGCCTACCGCTAGGTACTCAGTAACAGTAACAGTAATCTCCCTGTGAAAACAGTAGAACAATAACAGTACAGATGGGATATCAGTCATCCCCAGGAACCCTGCAGTGGAACCCTCAGTAGGCTGCGCAACCTGTATCATAGGTCCACCCAAAATGCAGATGCTGTCTCCTCCATCAATTTCTCCAATCCCGGTGTAAGTTGTTCAATTACTTTATTATTGAATTTAGTAAAAACAATCGATACTCATGTTACCTATAACACTGGGACGATGCGTTGATAGTAGCGATAACAGTACAGTAACAGTCAATCAGTAATCATATACACGGTGAACAATATCAGTAACAGCGATAACGGTAACCGTGTATACGATGAACAATAGAACTGTACAAGGTGTTACGGTCAAGCAATCTTTTCTCAAAACTTTCAATAACATGAATTTATGTAATAATGAATCCAGATACTGCTCAATAGACAGTCTCATCTAGAACTGGTCTGAAAAGTCACCTAGAGGGGGGGTGAATAGGTGACGATGCTAATCTAGTGAACTTAATGCGGAATTAAAACTAATTGCAATTACAACAATGATGCACACACACAAGCAAGTATAAGATATAGCAATTTGCACAATACACAAAGTAAAGAGAGAGATAGAGAGAGTCAATGGATCAAGCGCAAACAACAAGATATGTTCCGAGGTTCGAGCACCCAGCTCTACATCCCCGCCTTCGACACACGAAGGATTTTCAATCCACTAGCTTGTCCACAAAGGACTCCCACAAAGGGAACCTCCACCGAGGATTTGGGGCAATCACAATACAAGGAGTACCCAACTCCTCTCCTTACAAACACCACCTCCTCCTTGAGGCACAACTTCAAGCCTACAAACAATCACCTCACAACCTGAGGGATTTCCAAACTCAAAACCAATACAAGGATCACCTCACAACCTTGAGGGATACAACCCAATAGCCAAACTTCCTCAACACAACGAGGGAAAGGCACAAAGCCAAGCTAAAGATAGGGTTTACAACTTAGTGGTTTCAAACAATAACCACAAAACAATCTCTTTTTCCCACACAAAATCCTATAGAAAAGATAGTAGATTTTAGCTCAAGTGTGGAGAAAATCAAGGGATTTGAAACCAGCAACTCAAAGAAAAATCTTTGGGAAATAAATGAAACCAAGATAGAGAAGTTCAATTCAAAAGCTTTTCCCAAAACCCTTTTCTTTGATTTTTCAAACCCTAAAGAAAACACCAAAAAGATTGTTCAATTTGAATCCAAAAACCTATTTTGATTGCAGCAAAAACACCTGAGAGAATGAAATTTTTAGCCCAAAAATTCTTGGAGAAAAACTCTTGCAAATGGGGTATTTATAGGCTAATCCAGAAAATAGCCGTTGGTTGTAATTTTTGCCAGAATTACCCTGACGGTCGACCGCCCGGTCGACCGCCCAACGGTTAATTTTTGACCCGTTGGCGCTAGCGGTTGACCGCCCGGTCGACCCAAACAAACAGAGAGCAAACCTGCTCTCAGTCGGTCGACCGGCACGGTCGACCGGCTATAGGTGTAGCCAGCGTGCACGTTTCTGTGCACGTCGGTCGACCCATACGGTCGACCGTCTACATGGTGCGGTCGACCGTACCGGTCGACCGATCAGCCTGGCAGACACCAAAACAGGTCAGAAATCTGGGAAAATAAGTATCCAATAAATTCTTATAAACTACTAAAATCCCCAAAAATAGTTTTGTCAAATTGCATTGATATATAAACATGTGATAAAAGTTTTGACTCAAATATCAAGCAATTAAAACTATTTTTATGTCTTTTCATTTTTACCAAAAACCAAACCTTGTATTTTCTAAAACTTGGATTCTTGAATAGAAATACATTTTGTCTAAAACTCATCCAAATACAAAAACATGATATTTAAACATTTTGAAATATGATGCATATGGATAGAAATCCAATATACATGAAACATATACATATCATAGTTTTTGTCATTAATTCCAAAATATGTTTTGTCAAAAAAAATACCAAAACATATAACACATGAATAAAGGGGTCAAAACTAAGTTTGTCTAGGAAATTAAAGCATGCGTGTATATAGAACAAATCATATATACATTAAACCATGTAAACTTGTTTTGATCTATCTATTCATGAAAATCAAGATCGGTTAGACCTAAAACCGAAAAACCGAAAACCAACATTCAAAAACATGAAACGTGTGTGTCGTGAACTTGAGCATTATCATACTATTCTAATCTTTACAATTAGGATCTAAACACAAACTAAACTAGGGATACCTAAGTCTTCTTGTAGAGCGCAATCTCCAAGCCGACTCGATCCAAAACTCTTTGATCCACCAAGCAAGTGCTATATATGATCTTTGACGCTTGGGCTCTTGAATCAACATGTAGGTAGCTTCCAAATCATCTTGTTGAAGCTAATCACCTACTAATAACTTGATTAAAGATCTGAAACTAAAATCACAAGATTATTAGTACACATAACTACATGAGTTAATCATCATCAAAACTAGAGTGGAAGGCCTTTGGGCCAACAATCTCCCCCTTTTTGATGATGACAAAACTCATGGAGTCATATATGCATGGATTAAAGTAAAGCTTCAAAAAAGCTCCCCCTTAACTCATGCATAACAATAAAACATATAAGATATGCAATGAATGTTCTTAACCACATATAAACATGTTCTGGATACCAATTAAAATAAAACATAAACAATGAAACATGCTCTTTATACCAATAAAACAATAATATTGAAACTAACATATTATTACTAATGAAAACCAATTAAAACATATGCATAAATTAACCATGCATATAAACTACAAATTCTTCTCCCCCTTTTTGTCAATCATCAACAAAGGGGTAAAAACAAACATAATGAAAACAAATACTTCTCCCCCTAAATCTTCAAAACAAAGAAGCAATAAATTATTCCAAGGGTAAAACCAAGGTCAATATGATATCAATTGAAAATAACAAACTTTGAGAAATGCCAAATCCAATTTGAAATAAAACAAGGCATTGAAACAAAATAACATTTTATATCAAAATGAAAACAAGTAATGTAAACTTGATACCAATAGATAATTGATACCAAATTTAAGGAAACAAATAGCATCTTGATACCAAAAGAAGATATTTTTCATTATAAGCATATGATACCAATTACTTTAATATTATAAAGTTAGGGAGTGGGAAACAAGAACAATGGTAAACAAAATACCAATTGAAATATAAAATACGAGTTTTCTCCCCCTTTATGAAAAACCAAAAGAAAATATGCATAGGCTTGAAATAAGATACCAATTGAAAATTAAATCAATTGAAACATGATAAAAATTCAAGCTTAGCAATCTTAAAATTATGATAAAGCTTGTATATGGATACCAATTGAAAAACTCAAGCTTAATATAACCAAAATTTGTGCTTCAAGATATAGGGATATAATAAGCACAAATAAATCATCTATATATGTATGTAAGAAATAGATACCAATTGAAATTGATACTATATGAAGTGTAAGCATACATATATAAACAAAACATATATGAGTATACAAAAGGATGTCAAGATTGATACCAATTGAAAGAATTCAATGATATCAATTGAAACAACAATAAGATCAAGTGTATGACTCATATCAACTACCACCCATTTCATGATCAAGTTTAAAATGATTTACACTATTAAGCATACATGAGCATGATCTCCCATCCAACCGCCCATTAAAGGTAGGGGTTTTCAAAAATAGGTTTGAAAATAAGCTTTGTTTGAAAATCTCTACCATAGTGAAGAATATGAACTAGTTATAGGAAAAACTTTTAAAACTAGTACGAAATCCTTCAAGATAAAACACAAAGATTTTTCATGAAACATGAGAATCACATGATCACCAAACACTCAAAATCTATATGGCACCAATAGTACTCATGAAAATCAAATCATGAGAAACATCAAAATAAGGTGAGTGTACAAGTGTTGTGAGAAACATATCATCATGAAAATGGATAATCAAGCTCGATTGAAATTCCTTTAAAATATGAACACATGAAAAACTAACTTTTCTTTACTAAAGGAAATTTCCTCAATGACACGAAAATTATCATAACAAATTAAACTCCAAGGCATATGTATGTTTTGACAAAACAAAAGTATACATACATATCCCTAAACACAATTGAGTCCAAAATATAGATTTGCATGAAAAGCAAATGACTCAAGGGGCATACATGTATATCTTAAGATTTGTCAAAATAGACATATACATGAAGTGAAAACACTTAATCATTGGAAAACACATCAAAAATAGGAATACATGTTTGAATGCATGAATCATCAAAACTAGACTATACTAGAACATCTAATGGGTACAAATAGGCATCCAAGCACACATATATAAAGGTTTATTTGTGGCCCATTCTATGTACAAGTATAAATCCTAGTTTTAATGAAAACTAACATCTAAGCATATATCCAAATCATTAAGCATAAAACGAGTCATAAATCAACAATATTCTAAAAATGATCATTATGTAAATCCACATGCTATAAGAATCATAGTATCAAAACAATTGTGAAAACACAAATTATGGGTTCATCTAAACAATGGTGATTTCAAATTGCAATACATGTATAGCAATAAACATACTAGTCAAAACATGGGTCATTAAAACGAAAGTTATAGAACATCATATGATCATTATGCAAATGCATGTGCATTAGATCTAGAGCATACATGTTAGTCTAAACAAGGTGAGACACTAAATATAGATTCATATAAGATATAGGTGCTCAAGTAACTAAACATGTATAACGCTATTCTAATGAACATGGCACAAGCATAACAAAACACAACATGCCAAAAAAATGAATGCAAAAAGCATGTAAACACTAAATGGAGTAAGGGATTGTTACCAAAACCGAAGGGGCAACTCTCCATGTCTCCAAAACACCCGGTGGTCCTCCCACCTAATCTCCTTGAGAGTGAAGCATCCAAATGGTTCTCCTTTTAGCTTAGAATGCATCCACCTCAAGGCACCAACACTCTCACGTTATGCGAGAGCCTCCACCTACATCAAACATCAAAGAGGTGGATCTTGGTACCCATTTTCTTGTGGGTCCACGGGGGTTAGTATCTCTCCTAACCCAAACAAGATTAGTTGCTAAATTTTCAATATGTAATCTATCATAGAAAAATCTAGCAAGGTGGCCTTTTCGACCACAATGTGTACAAGTGTACACATGAGCATATATGTTATGAATATGTCCGTGATGAGCATGTGTATGCCGTGATGGGTGTGTATGCATAGTTGGAGCTTGTTTCTTGCGAACCAAGGATTCCAAACGAGTGTGATTTAAAGCACATTGGCTCAAAGTGGAGCCCAAACAATCAACACTTTTCTCCAAATTACGTATATCATTTTCAATGCTAGAAGATAAAGTGGAGTATGCTATAGGTGTGCAAGAAGTAGAAGCTACACTAGCATGGCAAACATGAATATCAATATCACTTTGCAAAGATTTATTTTTATTCAAAACCAAATTCAATTCTTTTGTAATTGCATCAATATCATTTTTCAAAGTGAGATTTTCTTTAAAAGTAAAATTCAATTTTGAAGATAAAATCTCATTGTGCTTTACAACATCATCACAATCATTTTTATTTTTCAAAAATTCATTTTCCTTTAAAGCAAGTTCGAGTTGAGATTTAAGTGAGTTACATTCACTTGCAATCTCTTCCTTCTCTTGCAACATCAATTCAAAATTAGAGCATAAATCCTTTAATTCATTTTTCAAAACAAGATTATCATCTTTCAACAAATCATGTTCTTCTAACAAATTCTCAAGCTTTTGAACAAGTTCCATATTCAAAGTTTGAACTTCAAAACATCCATGACAATAGTAACTAGAGCTATCATCTATTTGAGAATCCGATTGTACCTCAAGGGAGTTCTTCCCTTGGACCATGAGGCATTGCTCTTCGGACTTTTCTCTCTTAGATCTCCTCATCTTGTTGATAATCCTTGGAAGCTCGGGAGAAGTCAAGATGCTCCAAACTGCAAAAGCCGAATCATAACGATCAAAAATATGTAATAAATGTTCATTTAGAGATGCTCTAAGTGCCCTAAGTGCTAATGCATTGGCCTTCTTATGCTTGCTACTATTTGGGAGGGATTCTATGGTAATGGCTTGATAAACTAGATGCCCTAGGTCTTTTAAATGTTTAGTCATATTAGCCTTCCAAGCATCAAGTCTAAAATGATCAAACATAGGAGGGCTAGCCATAAGTGCAAACTAAATGTGTGCAAATGAAAATGCAAATGAAGATTAGCAAACCAAGATCTCACTCCTAGGTGGTTAAACCTAAATATCAGGAGCGCTAGCTCTGATACCAATTGAAAAGTCACCTAGAGGGGGGGTGAATAGGTGACGATGCTAATCTAGTGAACTTAATGCGGAATTTAAAAACTAATTGCAATTACAACAGTGATGCACACACACAAGCAAGTATAAGATATAGCAATTTGCACAATACACAAAGTAAAGATAGAGATAGAGAGAGAGTCAATGGATCAAGCGCAAACAACAAGATATGTTCCGAGGTTCAAGCACCCAGCTCTACATCCCCGCCTTCGACACACGAAGGATTTCCAATCCGCTAGCTTGTCCACAAAGGACTCCCACAAAGGGAACCTCCACCGAGGATTTGGGGCAATCACAATACAAGGAGTACCCACTCCTCTCCTTACAAACACCACCTCCTCCTTGAGGCACAACTTCAAGCCTACAAACAATCACCTCACAACCTGAGGGATTTCCAAACTCAAAACTGTTTTCCATTATGTTTGCAAAGGGGGAAAACTTACAAAAAAGAGTTTGAGGAGCTAAATTATAAGTATTTTTAAAAAAAGATTACAAGTAGATCTCCTCAGAGATTCTGGAGAAGTGTGCCAATAGGAGTCTGGTCAGCGCGCGACCACTTTGTCCCTTTGACGATGCGAGCGATGAGATTCCCTTCTCGCCTGGTTCGGGGAATCAGAGAACAGAAGGTTGGTAGAACCCTCTTGCTGCTTCTCAAAATCGCCTTCAATTAGGAATTCCTTCTCGCCTAGTTCTGGAGATTCCTTGAGAAGAAGGACGATGTTAGGGTATCAACACCCTGGATAGAGAAAGCAATTCTCTAAAAGATCTCTGAATTCGAGAGCGCACGGTGCGTTTTGAAGAAGCCTCTGCTTGTGGAGTCATCTTGTATGCCTCTGTGTCTTGATCGATCGATCCTCGTATATCTATCTCTCTCCTTGTACCCCTGGCGGGCTATTTATAGGGAGAGCAAGGGTATAATCGTCCCTTGAAAATATGGAAACAGATTGAATCGAATCTGTTTAAAATCTAGAAAGTAGCCTTGCTGCGAGGCTAAGATCAGCTTCTGCGAAGCTAGAATTGGCAGGTCGGTTGACCTTCTCAATCCTTTCCATATCGTTGGAGGATTTTCCCTGATCCTCTTACTCGTTTTAGAAGAGTCAAGAGATTATGGCAATCAACTGCCAAATTTGATCTCTAATCTGATCTTAATTAGATTTGATCTGATTGGATCCGATCTCATCCGGAGATTTGATTGGTCAAAGGTTGACCGTGGCAGATTCATAGCGGCGCTGTCCGCATTGAGCTCGTAGCGGGGCTAGAGGCAGCTTTTGGCGAAGTCCGAAAGAAACCCTTTGGCGGAGCTGGAAGTCCCCTGTGGCGAAGTTTGCGAGTTAGCTTCCTGGCGAGGCTTTGGATGGCTTCGAGGCGAAGTCGAGTGATATTAGCCTCTCAAGCGAGGCTATCCCTTTGGGCTCGTGTGATGCTAAGTGCTAGCACCTTAGACCTGCTGAGGTCTGTTTAGAAACAATCCGGGTTCACTGTCTGCTTGCTGGATCAGTGGAGTCCAAGTTGCTTCCTTGTCCCTCGGAGATGGGTGAAAAACTGGTCTTCAGCTCGTCTGTCACTTGTCTTTTGCAAATGTCAACAAGTTTAGACATTGTTCGGACCAATAAGAATCTTGTCTTTTTTAAGTGTCAACAAGACCCCCTTCAAAGTTTTCAGAAGTCTGCAATGGCTCAGACTTTGAAATACTTTGAACTGCTTTGATTGGTGGTGTGTGGAGTATGAACGTCGCCATGATGGTTGAGTTCAGCTTCGCTTTAAATCCTGCTTTGGGATGTAGATTCGCCGAGGAATCATGTAGACTGGGTAGCTTCGCAGCTAGTAGCCTCGCATCTGGGCTTCTGAAGACATGTTCGCTTGGGAGGGCATGTCGCTTTCCCGAGATCAACTGCTGTGGGCTGGTTACGAGGAGGATTACTCCTTTCTTCGTGCTGATCGAGGGAGATATTCTCCGATTTGCACGTTTCCGAGGGAGGATATTCCCTTTCTTCAAGGCGCAATAAGTGCCTTTATGAGGGAGACGTTTCTCCCTTTGCACTGTTCCAAGGGAGACCGTCCCTTTTCTCAAGGCGTGATAAATGCCTTAAATGCGCTCGTGCTTCCACGCTTGAGGCGGCAGCGCTCAGGCCATGGGGCCTATAAATAGGACACTTGAGGTCCTCTGAAGAGAAGTGCTTTGCCTCTCTTCTCTTCTCTTGGTTTGAAAGAGATACTCAGATCTCTGAACTAGTGGGAATGCCCACTCTGGTCATTATCCGGCCAAGGACCGGTAAGTCTTGATCGTTCAACGACTTCACCGATTTTAAAGAATTCATCTCCCTTAATTCAGCTTTAACAGCTGCTTCAGGGATTAGCTTCCCTTGTTCTTCATCTTACAATTGACTGATCTGTAGAGAAGGATTTTGGCATAGCTTCCTAGAAAGATCGCTTCATGTTAAATCCGCTGCCCAGACAAAACTTGGGACTTGGTCTCTTCAATAGTTGAGCCAGTCTTGCCATATAGGCGGAGTTAAGACTATCCCACGGGGTCAGTCTGGCTAGCCATATAGGCGAGGCTTGGGCTTGGCGTTTGCTGAGCCAGCCCATCAGTGCTGTGCAGGCGAGGCTTGTCCTCTGCTTTTACTGAAATTGGATTGCTTTGACCCAAAGGATTCTGATTTGCAGTTTTTTCTGTGCTTAACTGCTAATCTGTTCTGATTTGCCTTGCAGTGGGCTATGCTCGCCAATCTTGTGACTTGATGGAAGGAACCATAAAATTGCCTTATGCTTCCCCGGTTGAAGCTTTACTTTTAAGCAGGAGGAACAATTCGGGGCAGCGGGTGCATGTCCCAGAGGCTGCTGGCAGCCTCTTATCCGAGATGATTCGTTCTGAGGTGAGGCTGGTAGCCGCTTTGTCGGAGATGATCCGCTTCAAGATAGTAGGCGTTGCATGTGGGATCGCCGGCATCATTGCCGACTTTCAACTTTGGTGGCCTTTGGGGGCGATCCACTTCGGGAAAGCGGGCCTCACACCCGTTAGATCACTGGTATCACTGCCAATTCCCATTATACGTGATCTATCGTGTTGGCGGCGATAGGTTTCTATTGCCGGGCTTCAACAAAAATGGCCTGGCAAGACCTGCCATTTTTGTGGAGAATAATGACCGTGTCTTTGCGGCACCACTGATTACAGCCTTGTGCAGGAGGAAGGCCTCCTCTGTCCAGTCGGTTTGACTTAGAAGCGGATAAAACCACTTGTATGCTTTTTTGCACAAATTACCCTGTCGAGCAACTGGGTGTGTTGTATGAAACACAACTTCGATGTAATATCAATGTACTCTTCTTTTTTAAATCAATGAAAGTTCATCTTCTAATCATCTGATCTTCGCTTGCTTTTTTTTTTTGAAGGTTTGGCCTTAGCGGGGCTAAACCGTATGCGGAGTTAAGGACATAGTCCTTTCTTTGAGTGATCTTCGCGAGACTGGCATGTCAGCGCCTTTTTTAGAGGGCTAAGGTAAGCCTCTCGGCGAATGTCCTTGAAGGATTGTGCGAAATCCGTACTTTAAGCCAGGGCGAAGTTAACCCTTAGCGGAATCGAAGCAGCGCTTCTCGGGAAGGCGCTTTGGGCGGCGTTTCGAATTAATTCGAAACGGCGGCATACGCCCTTTTCGAGGCCTTGTTTCAGGCGCTGATTGGCCTATAAAAGCCCGATCGGGCTGAGCAGGAAAAGATCTCCTTTTTTCAGAGAGATTTCTTGACTTTCCCTCTTCCTCTTACTTCTTTGTTCAGAGAACCCTGAGAACTCTTGCAACTCTTTAATAGCGCCCAAAAGACGAGCGGGAAAAGAAGTGACTTCTGCAGCGGAGGGTCCTCCTCCTCCGGTCATCGAGCGACCAGTCACCGGTAAGGGATTTTCCCATCTGATTAGAGACTGTGGTCTCTCTCCTTTGGAGCCAACATTTGGCTATTAGGATGGTCGAATATGATCTGTCCTCGTTAGGGAACTCGTTTTCCTTGAACCTCCCTATCTTTCTTGCACTGGGAATTAAGAACTGAACAGTTCTTCTTTGGGCTTCTGTATGAAGCCATTACTCGGGCAGTCTCCATCCTGTTGAGGAACAGGACTCGGGTCTGTCTCTTCAGTCATGGCCACGAAGGATGACTCTTGACCATAATGTCCTCTTGATGACGTCAGCCCTTAGGGCTATACCACTTCCTGCTTAAGCGAAGTTGGTATTTAGACGTTTTCTGCAAAATGCAGATTTGTCTGCGAGATCAAGCTTTGTCGAGGCTGTCGCTTTACTGGCCTTGCTCACGGGGCGGGGCTATGCCTTAGCGAATCTTGTATCTCCATGTCCGCTTGACTGTTGAACTAATCATAGTTCTTTTCCTTTTTCTTTCTTTGCAGTGCCCTACACCCCTGGTCCCTTGAATAGTCTGTTTGGGATGACCAGTGGAGCAGATGGTAACCTCAGCCTGCAATTCCATGGACAGGCTTCTTTGTTCAGTGAGCGGAGCTCCCTCGTCCGGGATACGCTCATCCAAGGCGGTCATCCGCAGACCACGCGGAGTATCTTGACCACGGCTCCTCTTGAGGATGTTGACCGTCGGACTTACAGAAAGCCCGACTTTATGTTCGGGGATGCCGCATCCGATCCTGATCGCCAGTTGCAGGCAGGCGAAGGACAATGGATCTTTCAACTGGATGGCGAGAAGTTTTACCTTCCGTTGACTAAGCGACACTTTCCTTTATCTTCTTTCATGAATGTGACTCAGGCTCGGAAGATGGCGTGGGGCGTAAGCCGAAGCGTCGAATCCGTCCATGTTGGGAGATTAACCTTTCAGTCGGGCTATTCGAGGACGGGCCCTCCCCTCAGCATAATGGGGCTATACCCTGGGAAGGTATCGCGGGAACTTCCAGTGGGAGAGAACCCGGCTGTGGCGCAGACCTTTGGCACTCAATTCTGCGCAGTTGGCGGGAACTATCCTGCAACTGACTTCAGGGCTCCCGGTTGGGTTCATCCTCCTAAGACATGGTGGGCGGAGTTGACCAACTATATCCTCGCTCACTTCGAGGAGGACTTGGAGGGGTTGAATCTCTATGAGGCCGTCAGGGCGACCTGCTACGGCATTGAGATGAAGGTGGCGTGCTTCTACGCCATCCTTGAGTTGTACTGCCCGGCTTCGGGGACTTTCTTCACCCCGGTTGGCGAGCTGGGCATGGCTTTGCATGAGATGTGGGAAATCTCTGCTTTGCCTTTCGGGTCTCTTCCATACGAAGAGTACTTTCCCTGTGAGGCGGAGTTGGCTCTCCTGGAGAAGCAGGAGCCTGCTATGCTCGAGACTTATCGGGAGTTGATGTGCCACTTGCATATTTGTTCTAGCATTCACGGTGGTGGCAAGGGTAGCTCGAAGAGCTTAAAGAGCTGGGGAAGTTACCTGTTCCCGGACATGAAGAATGCTCCTGAAGCAGCTCATCGCGGAGTTACTGATGGCGATGTTGTTGAACGGATGGAGATGTGTCTCCAAAGGGATATCGTCGTAACAGAAGACGCAGGTCCCTATGAGAAGGGTGATACTCTTCGGAGCTTTCACCATCAGGCCCGTCGGCCTATGTCTCGAAAGGCGCTGCTGGCCGGTTTCTTAACCGTCTGGTTAAAGAAGTGTGTTGTGCCTTCTTCCTCGGGTGACATCGTCCACCCGAATGTTCTGCTACCCGCCGTTCGCCTGGCCCATGGTCACCGTCTGGGTCTTCTCCTAGCCATGGTATGCAGTATTCAAAGAGGCCTTCGCGCTGTAACACCCCGCTCCCGGAATACGTACTTAGTTACGTATTCAGGTTTTTCGATCATATTTTTCGATTTACCTTCGGTATTTGTTTTGTATTACGAACTATTTATATGAATGTTTTGCCTTGGATTTGGATTCGTGAACTCGGAGTCAGCCCTAGTCTGAACCGAGGGCCCGATCCTAGAGTATTGCTTGATTTGGACATTCCGGTATTCCAATTTGACCGATTTCAATTTTAAACATCATTTTCCAATATTCTAGATTTTCTATGATTTTCTGGAATTTTCCTCAATTAAATTGGAAATCTTCAAAACCGGTGTCGGCCAGTGCCGCTGACCGATTCCCGGATTTTTAATTTACAAACTAATTGGAATTACTAAAAGTGTCTTTAGACATTATTTCTTAAAACCATGTTTTCTACTTAAATACTTTTTCTGAGGATTTTATGAATTTATGAAAATTCCACCGGTGTCGGTATAGACCGGTATCGCCGGGAGATTCCAGGATTTTTATTTTGAAAACTACATTATATTTTTCGAATCCGATTTCACCAAACATCTTAGAATAATATTTGCTATTTTTGAGAATTTTTCGGAAGGATTCTGGAACAGTCGATTTTCGCGACTATATTATAATATTATTATCTTTTCACTTCTTTCTTTCTTTTCCTTTCTTTTCTTTTCCCGCCGACTCCAACCGCAGCCCACTCCCCTCCACGTGGGCCCGGTCACCTCCCTCACCTACTCCCTTTCCCATCAATCCCTATCACAATCTCTCTCTCCCCTTTTCTATTTCTTTTTCTTTTCTTTTCTTTTCTTTCCTTTCATTCTTTCTTCTTCTCTTTATTTCTTCTTCCTCATCTCCTCCAAGAGAGCCAGCCGACCCCATCACCGGCCACCACCTCCAGCACCTCGACGCCGGCGAGGACCCCTCCCAACTCCGGCCAAGCTCCTCTCCTCCTCCCATCACCCCCAATTCCTCCACCACACCTCCAATCAACCACAAATTCACCAAACCCATCACCACCATAAAAACCCCAAAACCCAAACTCCCCCTTCCCCTCTTCTCTTCGGGGTGGCCGGAGCCACCCCGTTCTTGGGCGCCGCCGGCGGTGGCCGGCGGCCGCGGGCAGCCAGGGGCCCACCTGGGCCCCTGTGCGTGGCCAGAGAGGGGGGCGAACCCTCTCTCTCTCCCTGTTGCAGGGGGGCAAAGCCCCCCTGGCTTCTCTTGCTGGAGGGGGGCAACAGCCCCCCTGTGATCCAGTTGAGGGGGCAGCCGCCCCCTCCTCTTCCGGTGGCCGGCGCCGCCCGGCGCCGCCACATGGCCGGCGGCAGGCCGGGCGCCCCAAGTGGGGGCGCTGTGCTCGGGGACCAGAGGAGGGGTAAAGCCCCTTCCCTTGTTTTTCTCTCTCCTGGGGCCCCCATTCACTCTCTCTCTCTCTCCTCCTGGATCTCTCTCTCTCTCACTTGGACCTTCTCTCTCTTTCTCTCTCCTGCTCCCTGTTCCTCTTTCCTGCTCCCTTTTCCCTTTCTCTCTCCTGGGACTCTCACTCACTCTCTCTCTCTCTCTCTCTCTCTCTCTCCTAATTCTATCTCTCTCTCTAGACCTCCCTGTCTCTCTCTGATTATTTGCCGACGCGGATCTCACCCCCGCGTGCGGGCGCCCTCTCTTGACGCGGCTTTCGCGTTATTGTATCGTCACGACGCGGGGCTAATAACCGCGTCTGTGATCGCCTCGTGCTAACGCGACGCGGACCCCACGACCGCGTCCGCGTTTCCCTCGTGCCCTGATTTGAACGCGGGCCTCGAACCCCGCGTTTGTGGTGTCTTCACAACGCGACTCCCGCGTCTGTGATTCCCGCGTCCGCGTTCTCCTCCGTTGGC
Source organism: Agave tequilana (assembly GCA_038442645.1). Lineage (NCBI taxonomy): Eukaryota > Viridiplantae > Streptophyta > Magnoliopsida > Asparagales > Asparagaceae > Agave > Agave tequilana. The sequence continues at coordinate 110,300 of JAVJIF010008371.1, read as the reverse complement.
AAGACTTAGGGTCGGTACCCTCCTTTTGGATTGGGGCCGAACATCCCTTCGTCGGGCACAACAAAGGAATCGCCTTTCTTCCTATTTGTTTCCGAACGCGGATCTCAACCCCGCGTTTGAGGTATCTCCGCAGCGTGAACCCCGCGTCTGCTATCCCGCGTCTGCTATCCCGCGTCTGCTGATTCCCGCGTCTGCTATTCCCGCGACGCGACTCCCGCGTCTGCGACCCTCGCGTTTCACTTCCCAGGCCCGCGTCTCCCTGTGCACTCTCTCCTTCTATATGCTTCTCTCTCTAGGCTTCTTACTCTTTCTCTCTCCTCATATATATATTATTTTATGGCGCGTGCGCGAGTTCCAGGGATTCCAGACTTTTCGGCTTTCCGGTGATTTAGGCGAGTGTTCTCACTCTCGCCTCCATTTGGGTTTCCCCGCTTCGTCGGGTCGATATGTATTCCATTTCATGTATTATGTATTGGGCTGAGTCCCCGTAATTGTATATGGCCAAGTGCCAATCTCTGGATATGTATTGCTCTGTGACGAATGCTTGTACTAGGGTAGTTTCATTCCTGTACGTAAACCATGCCTGTGATGTACTTGCTGCTTTATAACATGTGGTACTAACACTGCAGGTCTCTCCATGCTTCAGCCTCCGGTCTCTCACTATCAGTGATTTAGACCGGCAGGTCTCTCGGTGTTTAGCCTCCGGTCACTCACTGTTCCGAAAGGGAAGTGATTGGGACCGTCAGGTCTTCGGCTCCGCCTGGTCATCATGATCAGCGTTCAGCGCTTTGTCACTAGATTCGTCTAGGTGAGATGCTGCCGGATTTCCTACTCGCACTTTAAGCCGAGTTGTCCCGGTAACCTTGCCAGACGCTCCAGGGATAAATCCTGCTTGCTGTCTGTATCCCAGCTTGCTCAGCTCCGCTTAGTTGTGCTCAGCTATTGCTTTACTACATGCTAATGCCTGTCTCCTGTTTATACTACTTGTCATTACATGATACCTTTTAACACATGTATATCACCTGACAACTGATTTGTTATCATCTAGCACTTGACATGTTACCACTTGGCAAGACCCTTGTTATGACATGACTTGCCACCAGACTACTATCAACCTCTTGACATGATTGATTACCTGCCTCCTGTTATACCTGTTATACCTGTTATGTTAATACTTGACTTGTGATTATCACATTACGGGAATCCTGACCTGTTATCCTGAATGGAACTAAGTGCCACACAGCACAAAGTGCCACACCACTCGGTGGGGGCCACCTCTTGAATCTGTGGGGGCCACCTCTAGAATCCATCCCCTCAGAACAAAGTGCCACATGGAACAAAGTGCCACACCATACACGGTGGGGGCCACCTCTTGAATCTGTGGGGGCCACCTCTTGAATCTGTAGGGCCATTTCCTGTCATGACCAGTTATTCCCGTAATCTGTTAATATTGATAAGTTATAATAAACAACTTGCACCTGGTTTGGGGGAAACTGATGGGCCCTGATTAATCATGTTCATGGTGGCACTATCGAGTCACGCGTGGCCAAACACTTGGGGATCACCTGGCGGCCACCAGGGATTCCGTGGGGTGTACTGGCACCCCTACTCCTGATTATTCCTGCCGGGTATGCACACGCCCTAGGCCTATTTCTATGGGATCTGCGATACTCTATTCCTGTTCGGGCGTCCATAAGTCCCGGTACCTAGCGGTACGTTCCGGCTCAGCACCGGATACTCCTGAACCGTTGTCCCGGGCATGTACGGGACCCATCCAGAACATGATTCATCGAACTTTATCAGTTTCCAAATAACTGGCTATATAAGTTGTGAGTGGAAGTATGTGGGAATGGGACACATACTGAAGCTTGGAACTTAGGCGGCCCCAATAATAATAATAAGCTATGTGAATCTGTTGTGTTGTTTTGTAATTCGGGTTGTATGCACTTGGATTACGGTGACATGAGATAAAGGTATATAGATGAGGGTTTCCTTGTTTGGATTATTCCTTCGAGGTACTAGTCTCATGAAGCCGTGACCTAAGTGTGTACGATCGGTTTTGCTTGTAATCGGCTTTATTCGGTTTTACCGGTTTTTATCGGTTTTATGTTAGTTTAGGAGATATCTGGTGTTGCCCTATCTACTTTACCTTCCCTTCTCTTATCATACCATGAGTAGTTCCTGCTTGATATCTACTTGTTCCTACATGTACTTATCCTTGCTTGCCACTTGGCTTTTGTATCACCACTCGCCTGGGGAGTTTCATCTGACTCCCCTGGATTCTCATGTCCAGGTCATGGAGCTTGGAGCGTGTGGATTCTCCCTGTTGCTGATCAGAGTGGCGCAGCGGTAGCGTGGATCTTCAGCAGACCGTTCAGAGCCACATCCTACCAGGCCCCCTTGTTCGCCTCTCGAGTTTCCCTTTTGTAAACTCGTGAGTGCCTTTATACTGTTCATACTTGTTCATTGCCTTGTATTCCCGCAATTGCGCATATCAGTGATGTAATATTCATGTAATATTGGATCACCTCTGGTAATGACTTTGTAATTGTACTCATATGTTGGAATGTATAATGCACCACTGCTTCCGTACTCTGATTCTTGCCTGTACTGATGCTTAGCGTATATACGTGAAGGTACTTCTGACTTGCGTATATACGTTGCAGTAATGTCTCCGTATCCGCCAGGATCGGGGCGTTACAGGTTGGTATCAGAGCTTAGGCTCTCACCTCCTCAGTACGCCCAGATGGCAAATTATTGGTAAAGCAATTTGCAACTGGAATGCTTGAGTCCTGGTTGTACATTCCAACTACAAGTGCAGAGTTATCTATTTTTCTTGATTATCTTTCCTTTGATTCCTAAACCTTTCCATAAATCTCCTGTTTTGGTTTTATGAAGCCTTTATATCAATTTAAGATATGAATAGACTAGAGAGGTAGTGGCTGGTTCAGAATGAAGCTATTATGTGATCTCTTCGGCCAATTCTATGAAGCTTGGTATTCTCCAGATCGATCTTGATCTGGCTATCTTTCAGAGGACAGCAGTCAGATTCTTAATTATCGGTCTTCTTTATTATGCTCAGGATTTTCGGGGTTTTCTTTATTTCACAGCCACGACATCATCAGTATTATTCAGCATTATTCTAAAGATTTATTACACAACCACGACATCATCAGCCGGAAATGCAGAGTATGATTATTATTCAGTTGACTTGAGAGCCCTACCTATAGTACTTCATATCTTAATTGGTATAATTCCACCCTTGTCCCCTTTGTGTTCATTTTACCCCTTATCGAAATTGCGAGGACGCAATTTTTGTAAGGTGGATGGAATGTAACACCCCGCTCCCGGAATACGTACTTAGTTACGTATTCAGGTTTTTCGATCGTATTTTTCGATTTACCTTCGGTATTTGTTTTGTATTACGAACTATTTATATGAATGTTTTGCCTTGGATTTGGATTCGTGGACTCGGAGTCAGCCCTAGTCTGAACCGAGGGCCCGATCCTAGAGTATTGCTTGATTTGGACATTTCGGTATTCCAATTTGACCGATTTCAATTTTAAACATCATTTTCCAATATTCTAGATTTTCTATGATTTTCTGGAATTTTCCTCAATTAAATTGGAAATCTTCAAAACCGGTGTCGGCCAGTGCCGCTGACCGATTCCCGGATTTTTAATTTACAAACTAATTGGAATTACTAAAAGTGTCTTTAGACATTATTTCTTAAAACCATGTTTTCTACTTAAATACTTTTTCTGAGGATTTTATGAATTTATGAAAATTCCACCGGTGTCGGTATAGACCGGTATCGCCGGGAGATTCCAGGATTTTTATTTTGAAAACTACATTATATTTTTCGAATCCGATTTCACCAAACATCTTAGAATAATATTTGCTATTTTTGAGGATTTTTCGGAAGGATTCTGGAACAGTCGATTTTCGCGACTATATTATAATATTATTATCTTTTCACTTCTTTCTTTCTTTTCCTTTCTTTTCTTTTCCCGCCGACTCCAACCGCAGCCCACTCCCCTCCACGTGGGCCCGGTCACCTCCCTCACCTACTCCCTTTCCCATCAATCCCTATCACAATCTCTCTCTCCCCTTTTCTTTTTCTTTTTCTTTTCCTTTTCTTTTCTTTCCTTTCATTCTTTCTTCTTCTCTTTATTTCTTCTTCCTCATCTCCTCCAAGAGAGCCAGCCGACCCCATCACCGGCCACCACCTCCAGCACCTCGACGCCGGCGAGGACCCCTCCCAACTCCGGCCAAGCTCCTCTCCTCCTCCCATCACCCCCAATTCCTCCACCACACCTCCAATCAACCACAAATTCACCAAACCCATCACCACCATAAAAACCCCAAAACCCAAACTCCCCCTTCCCCTCTTCTCTTCGGGGTGGCCGGAGCCACCCCGGTCTTGGGCGCCGCCGGCGGTGGCCGGCGGCCGCGGGCAGCCAGGGGCCCACCTGGGCCCCTGTGCGTGGCCAGAGAGGGGGGCGAACCCTCTCTCTCTCCCTGTTGCAGGGGGGCAAATCCCCCCTGGCTTCTCTTGCTGGAGGGGGGCAACAGCCCCCTGTGATCCAGTTGAGGGGGCAGCCGCCCCCTCCTCTTCCGGTGGCCGGCGCCGCCCGGCGCCGCCACATGGCCGGCGGCAGGCCGGGCGCCCCCAAGTGGGGGCGCTGTGCTCGGGGACCAGAGGAGGGGCAAAGCCCCTTCCCTTGTTTTTCTCTCTCCTGGGGCCCCCATTCACTCACTCTCTCTCTCCTCCTGGATCTCTCTCTCTCACTTGGACCTTCTCTCTCTTTCTCTCTCCTGCTCCCTGTTCCTCTTTCCTGCTCCCTTTTCCCTTTCTCTCTCCTGGGACTCTCACTCACTCTCTCTCTCTCTCTCTCTCTCCTAATTCTATCTCTCTCTCTAGACCTCCCTGTCTCTCTCTGATTATTTGCCGACGCGGATCTCACCCCCGCGTGCGGGCGCCCTCTCTTGACGCGGCCTTCGCGTTATTGTATCGTCACGACGCGGGGCTAATAACCGCGTCTGTGATCGCCTCGTGCTAACGCGACGCGGACCCCACGACCGCGTCCGCGTTTCCCTCGTGCCCTGATTTGAACGCGGGCCTCGAACCCCGCGTTTGTGGTGTCTTCACAACGCGACTCCCGCGTCTGTGATTCCCGCGTCCGCGTTCTCCTCCGTTGGCAAGACTTAGGGTCGGTACCCTCCTTTTGGATTGGGGCCGAACATCCCTTCGTCGGGCACAACAAAGGAATCGCCTTTCTTCCTATTTGTTTCCGAACGCGGATCTCAACCCCGCGTTTGAGGTATCTCCGCAGCGTGAACCCCGCGTCTGCTATCCCGCGTCTGCTGATTCCCGCGTCTGCTATTCCCGCGACGCGACTCCCGCGTCTGCGACCCTCGCGTTTCACTTCCCAGGCCCGCGTCTCCCAGTGCACTCTCTCCTTCTATATGCTTCTCTCTCTAGGCTTCTTACTCTTTCTCTCTCCTCATATATATATTATTTTATGGCGCGTGCGTGAGTTCCAGGGATTCCAGACTTTTCGGCTTTCCGGTGATTTAGGCGAGTGTTCTCACTCTCGCCTCCATTTGGGTTTCCCCGCTTCGTCGGGTCGATATGTATTCCATTTCATGTATTATGTATTGGGCTGAGTCCCCGTAATTGTATATGGCCAAGTGCCAATCTCTGGATATGTATTGCTCTGTGACGAATGCTTGTACTAGGGTAGTTTCATTCCTGTACGTAAACCATGCCTGTGATGTACTTGCTGCTTTATAACATGTGGTACTAACACTGCAGGTCTCTCCATGCTTCAGCCTCCGGTCTCTCACTATCAGTGATTTAGACCGGCAGGTCTCTCGGTGTTTAGCCTCCGGTCACTCACTGTTCCGAAAGGGAAGTGATTGGGACCGTCAGGTCTTCGGCTCCGCCTGGTCATCATGATCAGCGTTCAGCGCTTTGTCACTAGATTCGTCTAGGTGAGATGCTGCCGGATTTCCTACTCGCACTTTAAGCCGAGTTGTCCCGGTAACCTTGCCAGACGCTCCAGGGATAAATCCTGCTTGCTGTCTGTATCCCAGCTTGCTCAGCTCCGCTTAGTTGTGCTCAGCTATTGCTTTACTACATGCTAATGCCTGTCTCCTGTTTATACTACTTGTCATTACATGATACCTTTTAACACATGTATATCACCTGACAACTGATTTGTTATCATCTAGCACTTGACATGTTACCACTTGGCAAGACCCTTGTTATGACATGACTTGCCACCAGACTACTATCAACCTCTTGACATGATTGATTACCTGCCTCCTGTTATACCTGTTATACCTGTTATGTTAATACTTGACTTGTGATTATCACATTACGGGAATCCTGACCTGTTATCCTGAATGGAACTAAGTGCCACACAGCACAAAGTGCCACACCACTCGGTGGGGGCCACCTCTTGAATCTGTGGGGGCCACCTCTAGAATCCATCCCCTCAGAACAAAGTGCCACATGGAACAAAGTGCCACACCATACACGGTGGGGGCCACCTCTTGAATCTGTGGGGGCCACCTCTTGAATCTGTAGGGCCATTTCCTGTCATGACCAGTTATTCCCGTAATCTGTTAATATTGATAAGTTATAATAAACAACTTGCACCTGGTTTGGGGGAAACTGATGGGCCCTGATTAATCATGTTCATGGTGGCACTATCGAGTCACGCGTGGCCAAACACTTGGGGATCACCTGGCGGCCACCAGGGATTCCGTGGGGTGTACTGGCACCCCTACTCCTGATTATTCCTGCCGGGTATGCACACGCCCTAGGCCTATTTCTATGGGATCTGCGATACTCTATTCCTGTTCGGGCGTCCATAAGTCCCGGTACCTAGCGGTACGTTCCGGCTCAGCACCGGATACTCCTGAACCGTTGTCCCGGGCATGTACGGGACCCATCCAGAACATGATTCATCGAACTTTATCAGTTTCCAAATAACTGGCTATATAAGTTGTGAGTGGAAGTATGTGGGAATGGGACACATACTGAAGCTTGGAACTTAGGCGGCCCCAATAATAATAATAAGCTATGTGAATCTGTTGTGTTGTTTTGTAATTCGGGTTGTATGCACTTGGATTACGGTGACATGAGATAAAGGTATATAGATGAGGGTTTCCTTGTTTGGATTATTCCTTCGAGGTACTAGTCTCATGAAGCCGTGACCTAAGTGTGTACGATCGGTTTTGCTTGTAATCGGCTTTATTCGGTTTTACCGGTTTTTATCGGTTTTATGTTAGTTTAGGAGATATCTGGTGTTGCCCTATCTACTTTACCTTCCCTTCTCTTATCATACCATGAGTAGTTCCTGCTTGATATCTACTTGTTCCTACATGTACTTATCCTTGCTTGCCACTTGGCTTTTGTATCACCACTCGCCTGGGGAGTTTCATCTGACTCCCCTGGATTCTCATGTCCAGGTCATGGAGCTTGGAGCGTGTGGATTCTCCCTGTTGCTGATCAGAGTGGCGCAGCGGTAGCGTGAATCTTCAGCAGACCGTTCAGAGCCACATCCTTCCAGGCCCCCTTGTTCGCCTCTCGAGTTTCCCTTTTGTAAACTCGTGAGTGCCTTTATACTGTTCATACTTGTTCATTGCCTTGTATTCCCGCAATTGCGCATATCAGTGATGTAATATTCATGTAATATTGGATCACCTCTGGTAATGACTTTGTAATTGTACTCATATGTTGGAATGTATAATGCACCACTGCTTCCGTACTCTGATTCTTGCCTGTACTGATGCTTAGCGTATATACGTGAAGGTACTTCTGACTTGCGTATATACGTTGCAGTAATGTCTCCGTATCCGCCAGGATCGGGGCGTTACACGCGCACTAACGGAGGCTTTCTGCAGGCCACCGGCGACAAGACGTGGGAAGAGTGCTATCCTTCCTTGCGATGGACCCAATCCTAGGGTGGGTCTACCGTACACCTACTTGATGGCGTGGTTCGCCTTACACTGCCCTACTTTGATTGGAGCTGGGGAAGATCCTCCGCAGGGTGTTCGAACGGCTCTTCTCCGCCGATTCGAAGGTTGCTCTTGGATGAAAGCCTACGTGGCCGAGGCCCGTAAGTTAGTGCGTCGTCATGACGCTTATAGCCTGTTCCGCTGTTTTCCTCGCATTCGCGGCGCAGGATACAACGAGGAATTCCGAGATGCGGAGTCAGGGCGGTCTCCCATGAGTCGGGGTGTTTTCGAGTGGCTGGTCAGCATCCGGCCCTCGCATTTGCTGTACAGGAGTGGGGATACCTGCTACCTGGAAATCTACGTCCCAAGTCGATTTGCCCGCCAATTCGGGTACGACCAGCTGTATGTGGGCAACCCCAATTCGGACCTGGCTTTTATGGGGAGTCTTATTGATGGGGCCCGTGCCTGGCGGTTCTTTACTGCGGATGGCACTGGGGCGTGGCTACGCACGCCGCTGCAGGACCCCGGTCTCTCGACGACCCTATGCTTTTGCCAGTGGTACGCGGCTTCCAACTCCACACCTCCTGGATTTAATGTCAATAGTACGGGTATGAAGTTAATCTCTCAGCGACTGAAGCGAAAAGCCTCTGATAAGAGAGAAGGCAAACGGGTTCGTGTCCCTGGCTTGGAAGAATTCATCGCTGTGGATGACAGCGAGGCTTCTGATGCAGGGAGTCCTCGCTTCGAGGCGGGGGCTGGAGCTGATACTCCTGCGGCCGGTTCTGGTGTGATGGGGACATCTTCCCCACGACGTGTGGAAGGAGTAGAAGAAGAGGATTCTGACGTCCACTTCAAGAGAAAACGAGCGGGTAGCTCTCGTAGGAAATCGTTGGCGAAGAAGCCCCGTCGTCAAGCTCCTACGATTGTCGTAGAGGGTTATCCCTCTACAGCGATTCCTCCTGTTGCCACATTAGCGGCTGAACCGTCGGTTGCTGAACCGACTAGCGGTGAATTCGCTCTAGGTCTGGGTGAAGTTACCCTTGTTCATATAATGCTTCTGGTGTGTTTCGAATAACTCATCCTTTGCTTCTTGTTGCAGGAGCCGAGACGGCTGGAGAGCAAGGGGAACATTATGATCCCCTATTCACTTATGGGGCTGCAGCCGGTTCCCCTGCTCACTCGGAAGAGTCTGGGAGTGGCGCGGCTGATGTTGGTCCTTCAGGCGTTGGGACTTCTAAAGGGAGTCCTGAGACATCGAGCTCTATCGGGTGGTCCACAGGATACTCGGTAAGTGAAAACGAGCCGGCTATTCGTGTTGATTCTGCCAAAAAATTTTCGATGGAGCCTCTGGAGACTGGTGCGGCGGACGAGACGTTCGAGGCAACATCATCCTTTGGTATTGTCGTACCCTCTTGGCTTTTTTCTGTATGTAGTGTCCCGACTAACCGCAGTCTTGTTACAGGTGTTCGGCCTCAAGACGCATCAGCTTCAAGGGAGCCGGTAGATCTTCCTGAGGGATCGAGAGGTGACATGAGCACTTCGGCCACAGCGGATGCCGCTGTGTTGGACGCGCTGTACGGCGACCTGCCTTCTTATCGGCCCAAATCAGCTGAAGGACCAGAGGTTGAAGGGGTGGTAGTGCCGGAGGTATCCTCACTCCCAATCACATCAACGAGTGAGGTGCGGACTGTTTTGCCGAGTGCGGCATTGAGGGTGATTGCGAGCCCTACTTCTCTAACCCTGCTGGTTGAGCCTGCTGCTCAAGAGGTGGTTGCCAGTCCTACCTCCGCGGTGGCTGGCGTGCAGGTTTCGATGAGGACTCCGCCGAGATCGCCTTCGGCTACTCCTGCTACTGTCAGTATTCCCGCTGCTTCTTCTGCGACGGCGTCGACCAGGCTGGTGGACTATTCCGAGGTTGCCTCCCTGCCAGAAATGGCTGAGGTCGAGAATGATTACATAGGTTACCTGGTCGATAGCTTTTATAGAAGCTTGGAGCAAACTATCGACCTAGTTTTGAAGGGCTCGCCTATACCGTTCTCAAAGCTGAAGGTGGTCCTCTCCCGTGACATTGAGAGCATTCGGGACTTTGAGGGGTATCATCAGGCTGCTGCTTTAGAACTCCTGGTGGATGAACTTGAGAAGGCTGTAGAGGAGTGGCGCCGTCTCTATCGCTCAGACCCGGCGTCCTTAACTGATGAGCAGCTCGCCTGTCTTGTTGCCCAAAGGCACGAGGCCCGGCTTGCTGCTCAAGAGGCTGTTAAGGTCGTCTCCTTTGATTTGAAATCCTTGGAAACAAGGCAAGCGGAAGTTGGAAGTGCAATTGACGCCTCCACTAGTGCTCTTCTTGGCGCTGAGGATAAGATTGCGAAGGCTGAGGAGATGATCAGGAAAGCAAATCTCCTCTTATCCAAGGCCATACCGGTGCGTCTTGAGGAAACTGCGCGGCTTGAAGAGCTCAGAGCTCAGAGTGAGGAGTTAGCGCGACAGGAGTTATCACAGAGGGCAACTTTGGCGGAAGTTGAAGCTCGCCTGGCCCAGGCGGTGGACTTTGATGAGGCTGAGCTGAGGTCACAAGCGCTTGCCCAGGCTGTTGATGATAGGAAGACGAGGCTAAACGCCCTCGGAGAGCGGCTCAGATCATACAGTGTACGCTTGTAGGTCATTGTATACGTGCCTCCATGTGTCTCCATCTTTTGGAATTAATGGAAATTCTTTCTTTTGTTTTGGCTTCTGTTGAATCTCCATCTTGTTCTTGCTTGAGGACGTAATATTTGAGACGTGGCTATCCGTCGGTTCAGAGGTCGCAATGACATAACCGATTAAGACGTCAGCGATCTCGAGGTTAGCCCTTTGCGGGGTTGAAGGGGAGATACTTGCCTTTTGTAAATGTCAGCAAGCATCGGTGAGTCCTGTCTTTTGTAAGTGTCAACAGGCTCAAAGTTGAGACTTAGCTGTCCGCTGGTTCAGAGGTCGCAATGACATAACCGATTGGGACGCTACTAAGCTCAATGGTAGATGAAACTTGGCTATCTGCCAGTTCAGAGGTCGCAATGACATAACTGGTTGAGAAGCCACCAAGCTTCAGAGGGGGTGATACTCATCTTTTGTAAATGTCAACGAGTATCGAGACCTGTCTTTTGTAAATGTCAACAGGGCTCGGAATTGAGACTTAGCTGTCTGCTGGTTCAGAGGTCGCAATGACATAACCGATTAAGACGCTACTAAGCTCAATGGTAGATGAAACTTGGCTATCTGCCAGTTCAGAGGTCGCGATGACATAACTGGTTGAGAAGCCACCAAGCTTCAAAAAATTGGTGATACCCGTCTTTTGTAAATGTCAACGAGTATCGAGACCTGTCTTTTGTAAATGTCAACAGGGCTCGGAATTGAGACTCGGCTGTCTGCTGGTTCAGAGGTCGCAATGACATAACCGAATGAGACGCCACCAAGCTTAAGGTTGGTGATACTTATCTTTTGTAAATGTCAATAAGTATCGAGTTTGTAGTAGAATTTGGGAGAAGTCTCGTTTCCACGGGAAGAAACGAGAGAATCACTGTCATAGGTTTAATGTTAACGTAACAGCGAAATGTATATGTGGTCTTACCATTCTATGAATGAGAATTGGTAAGTGACTTTGGAGGTCTCATTCTCTCGGAGAGAGATGAGGGAACTGCTGTCATAGGTTTAATGTTAACATAACAGCGGAATATTTGTGGCCTTACCATCCTATGGATGAGAATTGGTAAGTGACTTTGGAGAGGGAATCAAATGGGAAGTGGTCCCTTAGGATTTTTAGCAAATCCCCAGCTGTCAACGGGTTTGATATGCCTTTACCAACTACCGTTTGAGTTGGGCTAGCCATGCTATTCCCCTCAGCATGATGAGTTGTCGAGGACTTATGTTGGGCTTATAGGCCAACATTTTCCTCTATCCTTAATCATTAAAGGATATTGGATTATTAGGTTAATGTCTGCATAACCTTGATTCCCCTTTAGGATAACCGATGCGCGGCCAGGTTCCTGTTGGTTTTCGGCTGTATGACCTCACTTGGAGGAAGAGAAAGGCTCTCTTTGTGTGTGCTCCAGACACGGAGATCTTGATCAGAGGTGTAGTGTTAACTTGATCAAGAGAAGGATCCTTGATTAAGGATAATATTTCTTTAAGAACTTGCCATTGATCGGCATCATGAGTAGGTCGCCCTCTGCAGTCGTGAGGCGGTATGCTCCATTTGAATAGGTTGTTTCTATTACAAACGGTCCTTCCCATTTAGGCTGAAATTTGCCTTTGGTCTTGTGCGTCATAATCATCGGTCGTCTGACGGCTAAGACCAGGTCTCCTTTCTGAAAGACTCTCTGTTTGACCTTCTTATTGAAGGCTTTTGAGATTCGAGCTTGATATAGCTCGATATGCTGCTGAGCTTGTAGTCGCTTCTCGTCCAAAGTTTCGAGTTCTTGAAGGCGTAGGCGATCATTGTCCTCTGATGTGATTTTAGTAATCAGAGCTACGCGCAACGATGGCATCTGGATTTCCAATGGGAGGACTGCTTCGCACCCATATACCAGGGAAAAAGGCGTATTGCCTGTCGGTGTCCGCACCGTGGTTCGGTAGGCCCATAGGCATTCACCAAGCTTTTCGTCCCAATCTCGCTTATTCGAGGAGACGAATTTCTTGAGCAGCTTGATGATTGTTTTGTTGAATGCTTCCGCCAAGCCGTTGGCAGCAGGATTATAGGCAGTTGAAGCTACATTCTGAATTCGGTATTTATTGCAGAACCGATAGAATACTTGGCTTATGAATTGGGGACCGTTGTCGTGGATGATCCGCCTAGGGACACCAAATCGATGGATGACGTGGTGCTTGATAAAGTGAACTACATTGGAGGTTTTGACTTCAACCAGTGGTATAGCCTCCGCCCATTTTGAGAAGTAGTCGGTTATTGCTAGGATAAACCGGTGACCTTTTGTCGAAGAAGGACTGATTGGTCCTACGACGTCTATTCCCCATGCTTCAAATGGCCATGAAGCAGCAGTCGGGTGGAGCAACTCCGGAGGCTGGTGTATGAAGTCCGCATGAATCTGACATGCTTTACACCTTCGTGCATATTGGATAGCGTCGGCTATCATAGTTGGCCAATAATATCCCAGCCTATGCAACCTGTCTTTAAGCTTTGGACCTGGCTGATGAGCTCCGCAAGTGCCATCGTGCGCTTCTTGGAGCGCTTCCTGTGCCTCTGAATTGGAAAGGCAACGGAGGAGGACACCGTCATATGAACGACGGTAAAGTGTCTTCAGAGTCGGATCGTAGTAGAAACGGAGAGACCTTCGTCTGATAGAAGCCGCTTCTTTAGGATTGTTTGGAAGCAGACCGTGCAAAGCATAGTCAATGAGAGGAAAGCGCCAATCCCTCGGCTCAAGATTCGTCGAGACATTATAGACTTCTCGAGTTCTTAGCATGTGCTTGGAGCATACAAGATGTCGAGTTGCGACTGTGAGATGATACTCGGTGTCGGCTGGTAAGGCTAGTGTTGTAGCTAATGCAGCAAGAGCATCTGTCTTGGTGTTTTGAGATCGAGACACATGCCCGATGTAGAAACCTTCAAATAGGTTAGCCAATTCGATGGCTGTATGGTAATAAGGCACCAAGTCCTCATAGCGGACTTCGTATTCGCCTTTAACCTGATTGATGATCAGTTTTGAATCGCCATAAGCTTCGAGGTAGCGTACCCCCATTCCATGGGCGAGCTGAAGACCAATGAGCAGAGCATTATATTCTGCCACATTGTTGGAGCACGATTCTGTCAAAGAGAATGCTCTGGGCAGGACATGATTCTGTGGGGAGATAAACACAACCCCCACTCCGGCAATAATTTTGCCTTTAGGGCCCATTCGTGATGCTCCATCAAAGAACATCTGCCACACTTCCTCTTCTGAGGTTGCATAAGACTCGAAGACTTCATCAGGGATATCTTCGTGAAGTTTTGAATGCTCCGAAACTGGATGAGCAGCCAAGAATTCTGCAAGGGCCTGGCCTTTAACCGCCTTCTGAGGCGTGAAGATCATGTCGTATTGAGACAATAAGAGTGCCCACTTAGCCAATCTTGAATTCAATGATCCTGGCTTCGTCATAAGAAGACGCAATGGGTTTACTCTGGAGATGACATGCATGGTCTGACCGACCAAATAATGTCGTGTCTTCTGAGCAGCGAAGACGAGAGCTAAACACTCTTTCTCGAAAGGGTTGTAGCGAGATTCCGCTCCTATGAGAGTTCTGCTCAGATAATAAATGGCCTGCTCGTGGCCATTGTCGTCCTTTTGAGCGAGGAGGGCACCGAGGGAGTAGTCCATAGCCTTTACATAAAACAAGAATGGCTTCCCTGATGTAGGGGCCACTAAGACTGGAGGCTTTGTGAGGTACCTCTTGATGTCTTCATAAGCTTCCTGACAAACTTGATCCCATACGAAGGGAGTACCCTTTTTCATGAGCCGGGTGAACGGCTGACAGCGGCCTGAGAGATTTGCGATGAATCTTCTGATATAGGCCAGCCTGCCTTGCAAGCCTCTGAGCTCTTTGAGATTCTTTGGTGGATGCATGCTCTGGATGGCTTTGACCTTGTCTGGGTCAAGATGAATCCCTTTTGATGTGACAATAAACCCAAGGAACTTGCCACTTGACACTCCCAAAAAGGATTTTGTTGGGTTCATTTTCAGTTGATGAGCCCGCATTATGTCGAACATCGTTCTCAGGTCGCGAAGGTGTTCATTCTTGTTGCGACTTTTGACGGCAATGTCGTCGACATAGCATTCCACCATTTTTCGGAGATGATCGCGGAAGATCACACTCATTGCCCGCTGATAGGTTGCTCCGGCGTTCTTCAGTCCGAAGGGCATTACCGTGTAGCAGTACACCCCTAATGGTGTTCGGAACGAAGTATGCTTCTCGTCGTCGGGATATATCTTAATCTGGTTGTACCCTGAAAAGCCGTCCATGAAAAACATTCTTTCGAATCCACATGTGTTGTCGATCATGACGTCGGTGATGGGCAGTGGGAATTCGTCTTTGGGACAGTCCGTATTGAGATCACGGTAATCGATGCAGATCCGTATTTTCCCGTTCTTTTTGAGGACGGGGACGATGTTAGCTACCCAATCAGGATGTTGTTCTTCCCGGATGAAGCCACATGCAATGAGCTTGTGAACTTCGGCTTCAATAGCTTCCATAATGTTCGGGCAAAACCGACGTTGCTGTTTGACTGGCTTGACGTCGGTCTTGATGTTCAGACGGTGCATAGCGACCTGTGGATCAAGTCCGGGCATATCTTCGTAGCTCCATGCGAAGACATCTATATACTCCTTCACGAGCATTATCAATTCCTCCTTTTCTATAAGTGATAGGCTTTCACTTATAAAGATGGGCTTGGGGTTATCTTGATTACCCAAGTTGACCTGCATCACCTTGTCTTCAGTAGGTGGTTCGCGCGATTCGAATCGCTTTTCCCATTGAAGGTCTGATTGCTGGGCCCATTGCTCCTCGTCAGTGGCTTCTGCGGGCTCCAATTGACTGCTTGAGGTCATATTAGCAGTGAGGTTTTTGAACATTCCTCCTATACTGACATCTGAATCCCACTCGGAGGATGAGGCTGAATGTGATGGAATCGGTTCATCGTCTTTGACTTGAACGGTTGCTGATGGTGTGGGTGTAACGTATCCCAACCCCCTGCGTGTGCTATCATAGTAATTTGCAGGTTTCCCTTTAGGCACAAGGTTCCGCATCAAACCGCGCCTTCCTTTTCTGAAATTCAGGCCTGCTCCACGCTTCAAGTCGTATCCCATTTTCTTCATAATGTGGCGCACTGGCCGCGCATAATGGAAGAACTGTGGGGCGTCTGTATCTGAGCTTGGATCTGCAGTTGTGGATCCCCGTGGCCGGGTTCTACCGAAGATTATCGGCGACTGACCTTATTTGGACGGAGGGATCACCAGTGTGGCCCCCTCTATAGCTTCCACAGATGTGCTGGCCACACTTGGCTCATGTACGGGCACATGCAGAAAGCCATCCGTAATGGATTTAATCGACCCAATACTCGCAGGATAATCAAAAGAAATATTATCATTAATTACCCATTCTCCTTCATCCTCTGAAGGAGTATTACATAGGGGATTATTGAGACATGCTATAATTGGTTCACCAATCAGAATAGCTGGCATGCCTGTTTCGGATTCTGAATCCGCCTCGTTGCCACTTTCATCATCGTCTGGCAGCGATTCTTTGAGTGCTCCACCGGCTTCTTGATATAGGAGAGCGTCAGTGAAGTAATTTTCCACCCCTTTGAATGGTTGCCTCTCAGCAAAGACAGTTCGTACTGTCGCATCATCTTCAACATATTTGAAGCATTGATGGAGGGTGGAAGGGACGATCCAATTGGCATGGATCCATGGCCGTCCCAGCAGCAGGTTATATGATGTGTCAGCATCAATGACATAGCATGTCACTTCTGACTTCAGGCTCCCGATTCTACAACGGAGTCGAATTTTTCCCAGTGGATGACTGCTCCCGGCGTTGAAACCGTATATTGTAGTAGTGGTTGCGGACAACCTATACAATGGTATGCCGAGGAAGTAGAGAAGTCTTTTGGGGATGATGCTGAGTGCGGACCCCGGATCGACTCGTACCCTCTCAATGCATGTTGAACCGATATATCCGGTGTAGTACAGAGGTCGATCGTGCTTGTTGTCTTTGAGAAGCATATCTTCCGCTGTGAAGGTAATAGCGGGCACCTTTGATTGTGCATGATGACATTCTGGGCAGGAAGACTGGACGTCGTTGTTAGGGATCTCAGGCATGCATGTCAGAAATGATTCTGAATTGGCTAGCACATCCCTGAGTGCTTCTCTTGTCTCTTTCGAGAGGCGAAGGAGCTCATGTATAGTGATACGAGCTGGGATATTGGCCAGTTGAGCCAATATGTCAAACCGAAAGGGCGTATCAAACCCTTGGCCTGGTGGTTTCTTCAACACGTGGTCGAATCGTACCTCTTTAGGTTTTTCTTTCCCTTTGGCTGGGATTAGAGTGGATGCTGGTACTTGTACTGACGTCGTTTGCTGTTGTATCTCGTCAGTAGACTTTTCATACTGCCTTAAGTATGATCTTCCGGATCGGGTGCCCGTTTGCTGAGGCGTATCGGCTTGCGCTGCGCAAGCATGCTTTTCTCCTTCGGAATCACTGAGGGAAGCCGATGTAAGATTGCCGTCGTCTGGCAGGAGGGAGATGACATTGCAAGACTTGCCCTTTGAGTTGGGCTACTTTGGATCCCGCTGTACGTCTTGGACGAGGTCTGGATGTATCCCCATGACTTCTCCTGTCTCCAATGTTAAGGGAACAAGACCCTTATTGTTTTGAGCTGTAGCTGAGAGATGTTTGACTTCCAACCGTGGCGCAGGGACGGAATAAGTCCCGTCGGGAACTGTGATTTTTGGGGCTTTGCCGAACTCAAGAGTCACCAGATTGGCAGTGACTTTCTTTTGCTCCGTCTTTAGCGTCAGAACCCCGACATCAACCAAGGCATGAATTCTATCCTTGAGGACATAGCACTTGTCAGTAGGATGGTGAACCATCCTGTGGTAGAGGCAGTATTTAGGGTCGTTTGTGCGCCCTATCTCATTGGGACGCCGCGCATCTGGCAGCTTTATTTTGTTCCCTTTGTGGAGCAGATGGAATATGGTGACCACCTGATCGATCGTCTTTGAACGAGTACTGCTTTGGAGGGAATTTAGGCTCCTGATTGTTGAAGCCGCTCTTCTTGGCCTTTGACTGCACATCTCCGGATAGTTTCACAGACATAGTCTCTTTGCCTTTAGCTTGAGAGGATTGCGGTAGGTCTCCACGCCCTTTGTTGTTCATCCCCCACTTGCCTTTAGGGGCGGATGGTTCAAACTTTTTAGCCGACTTCTCGACTATCTCAGCTTGTTCGACCAATTCTTTCCAGGTGTGGGCTTTGACAGCCCCCATGCGAACTACGACTTGGTCTAGGAAGTTGTGTCTGCATGTCTGCAAGAGCATGGGTAATGGCATCCCTGCTGGGCACATCAAGGATAAGTTTCTGAACCGTTCAATGTAGTCACGGACAGATTCGCCCTTCCTCTGCACAGTGGAGAGGAGTTTGTCCATGGTTACCTCGGTATCATCCTCATAGAAACGAGAGAGGAACCTAGTTTCCAGGTCGATCCAGGAGTTGATAGAGCCCGGGGGAAGACTGCTAAACCAGTCAAACGCCACCCCCTTTAAGGTGCCAATGAAAAGCCTAGCCATTATGGCGTCATTGTTTATAACATTACCAGTCTGAGACCGGAAATAGTAGATGTGCTGATTTGGCGAGCTCTTTCCATCATAGGTATGCAGCGTTGGCGGTTTGAACTTCGGTGGGTATGGCACCGAATCCCACTCCAGCGGATAAGGACGGACTGTCCCTACCTTCTTTAATTCATCCCTCTGAGTTAGGGATGCGATCTGAGCTTGGAGGCCCTTAAGGACTTCGGCGTCTAAGGAAGAATCCTCCTTGGATTTCTCCGGCTTTGGTTGCTCATTGCTGAAGTGTTCCTCCTCATCGCGATTGCTCCCGGCATCATTGTTATTCCGGTTATTGAGGAGTTGAGCGAGCATCTGCTGAATATTGTCCAGAGCCTCTTGCTGAGTCTTGGAAGTTTGCTCCTGGGCTTCCAGGCGCCGACGAAGATCGTCGTTGACGTTATCAGCCATATTGACTGATGCTCTGTCTGTTCGCACCGAACTGACTGTCGCCGAAGAGGCGTACCCACTATCTTCATCTTCTTCGTCCGATGATTGGAGTGATCTCCTGGGCTGTGACGAGGCTAGGGCCGTCGAGGAAGAAGGCTGCTCGTAATTGTAGGGTATCGCCACCCTAGATCTGGTGTTTCGGAAAACACCTTCCTCATGCACCAAGACTTCGCCTAAGCCTGGGCTGTAGTCTGGATCTGGGGACTCTTGTCCTCTTCCGGTCATGTTGACGGATGCGGAGGGTAGATCTCGCGAGATGCTCCTTTTGCGATGTTTCACCGGGACTTGCACCGATAGTCGATCAAAAACTGACCGTCGTCTTGGAGGTGTGGCGGAGATTGGTCCCAGCCGGCAATGGACCGAGTGGAGTGTCAGCAGTTGACATCCCCTGTGTTGGCAATAGGGGGAAGAGGTTTGTCTATCCGTCAACAATTTCCTCAAGTCGAACCCGGTCGGGTCCCTGCAATCGAGCGCAAAGGCTCTTTTGGATCGCGCATAGGGCGATGTCCTGCTTCTTTTATCCCTGCAGACGGGATTAGTACTGAATAGTGCTTTAGTTCTAGCTTCGCCATTAGACGCGAACTTAGTGCTTAACGCACTGGAAAGTGGAGCATGCTGCGGTGCTTTACCCGCTATGCTGTTGCGAAGGCAATTAGCTTTAGATGGTACTTTGGTTTCAGCTTCGCGGTCATGAACCCTGCGCGTACGCTGTGGTACAGTAGCTTCGTTCATGAGAACGAGGCCGGCGCGAGGCATCGCTGCCCTTGAATTGGACGACGGTATGATTGCGGTCGTAACTTTATGATTGGAGCAGACAGGCATCTTGCCTTTTGCTTCGCGAGAGATGCGCGGTTTAGGCGTAGCTACGCCTGAAGCTTCGGTCGGAGACTTCTGTTTAGGCTTCCATATCCGTCTTGGCAGAGGAGACTTAGGTTCGCAAGGAACCTGATTAGCCACACACGAGGCTGAGGGGTGTTGGCAGAATTCTGCTTCCGATTTCTGATTTGAAACCTTGGTCGTGGAAACCCTCCTATGCTTCCGTGCTCGAAGCATTGGGCCACCCCCAGAGAGGACTTCTTCAAATCTTGCTTGATCGAACTGAACCACCAAGTTCTCACAAGTAAAGAAATCAGACTGCGGACGTGCTTCCTTGTTGCGCCAAATAACCACAGTAGGTTCATAGAGAACCTTTTCAGTCTCCGCAGAGACTTTCCTTGAAGATATAGCCAGAGAAGCTCTGGCTGCACCGGCTTTTCCGAATTCAGAGTTAGACCCGAAGGTCTGTTCGTCGCATTGCGACACTTGATTCTCGGCAGTGGAGAATTTCATCCCCAGCGGAGTCGCCATCTTGTTTTCTATTATGTTTGCAAAGGGGGAAAACTTACAAAAAAGAGTTTGAGGAGCTAAATTACAAGTATTTTTAAAAAAGATTACAAGTAGATCTGCTCAGAGATTCTGGAGAAGTGTGCCGATAGGAGTCTGGTCAGCGCGCGACCACTTTGTCCCTTTGACGATGCGAGCGATGAGATTCCCTTCTCGCCTGGTTCGGGGAATCAGAGAACAGAAGGTTGGTAGAACCTTCTTGCTGCTTCTCAAAATCGCCTTCAATTAGGAATTCCTTCTCGCCTGGTTCTGGAGATTCCTTGAGAAGAAGGACGATGTTAGGGTATCAACACCCTGGATAGAGAAAACAATTCTCTAAAAGGTCTCTGAATTCGAGAGCGCACGGTGCGTTTTGAAGAAGCCTCTGCTTGTGGAGTCCTCTTGTATGCCTCTGTGTCTTGACCGATCGATCCTCGTATATCTATCTCTCTCCTTGTACCCCTGGCGGGCTATTTATAGGGAGAGCAAGGGTATAATCGTCCCTTGAAAATATGGAAACAGATTGAATCGAATCTGTTTAAAATCTGGAAAGTAGCCTTGCTGCGAGGCTAAGATCAGCTTCTGCAAAGCTAGAATTGGCAGGTCGGTTGACCTTCTCAATCCTTTCCATATCGTTGGAGGATTTCCCCTGATCCTCTTACTCGTTTTAGAAGAGTCAAGAGATTGTGGCAATCAACTGCCAAATTTGATCTCTAATCTGATCTTAATTAGATTTGATCTGATTGGATCCGATCTCATCCGGAGATTTGATTGGTCAAAGGTTGACCGTGGCAGATTCATAGCGGCGCTGTCCGCATTGAGCTCGTAGCGGGGCTAGAGGCAGCTTTTGGCGAAGTCCAAAAGAAACCCTTTGGCGGAGCTGGAAGTCCCCTGTGGCGAAGTTTGCGAGTTAGCTTCCTGGCGAGGCTTTGGATGGCTTCGAGGCGAAGTCGAGTGATATTAGCCTCTCAAGCGAGGCTATCCTTTGAGCTCGTGTGATGCTAAGTGGTAGCACCTTAGACCTGCTGAGGTCTGTTTAGAAACAATCCGGGTTCACTGTCTGCTTGCTGGATCAGTGGAGTCCAAGTTGCTTCCTTGTCCCTCGGAGATGGGTGAAAAACTGGTCTTCAGCTCGTCTGTCACTTGTCTTTTGTAAATGTCAACAAGTTTAGACATTGTTCGGACCAATAAGAATCTTGTCTTTTTTAAGTGTCAACAAAAACCAATACAAGGATCACCTCACAACCTTGAGGGATACAACCCAATAGCCAAACTTCCTCAACACAATGAGGGAAAGGCACAGAGCCAAGCTAAAGATAGGGTTTGCAACTTAGTGGTTTCAAACAACAACCACAAAACAATCTCTTTTTCCCACACAAAAGATAGTAAATTTTAGCTCAAGTGTGGAGAAAACCAAGGGATTTGAAACCAGCAACTCAAAGAAAAATCTTTGGGAAATAAATGAAACCAAGATAGAGAAGTTCAATTTAAAAGCTTTTCCCAAAACCCTTTTCTTTGATTTTTCAAACCCTAAAGAAAACACCAAAAAGATTGTTCAATTTGAATCCAAAAACCTATTTTGATTGCAGCAAAAACACCTGAGAGAATGAAAATTTTTAGCCCAAAAATTCTTGAAGAAAAACTCTTGCAAATGGGGTATTTATAGGCTAATCCAGAAAATAGCCGTTGGCTGTAATTTTTGCCAGAATTACCCTGACGGTCGACCGCCCGGTCGACCGCCCAACGGTCAATTTTTGACCCGTTGGCGCTAGCGGTCGACCGCCCGGTCGACCCAAACAAACAGAGAGCAAACCTGCTCTCAGTCGGTCGACCGGCACGGTCGACCGGCTATAGGTGTAGCCAGCGTGCACGTTTCTGTGCACGTCGGTCGACCCATACGGTCGACCGTCTACATGGTGCGGTCGACCGTACCGGTCGACCGATCAGCCTGGCAGACATCAAAACAGGTCAGAAATCTGGGGAAATAAATATCCAATAAATTCTTATAAACTACTAAAAATCCCCAAAAATAGTTTTGTCAAATTGCATTGATATATAAACATGTGATAAAAGTTTTGACTCAAATATCAAGCAATTAAAACTATTTTTATGTCTTTTCATTTTTACCAAAAACCAAACCTTGTATTTTCTAAAACTTGGATTCTTGAATAGAAAATACATTTTGTCTAAAACTCATCCAAATACAAAAACATGATATTTGAACATTTTGAAATATGATGCATATGGATAGAAATCCAATATACATGAAACATATACATATCATAGTTTTTGTCATTAATTCCAAAAATATGTTTTGTCAAAAAAATAACAAAACATATAACACATGAATAAAGGGGTCAAAACTAAGTTTGTCTAGGAAATTAAAGCATGCATGTATATAGAACAAATCATATATACATTAAACCATGTAAACTTGTTTTGATCTATCTATTCATGAAAACCAAGATCGGTTAGACCTAAAACCGAAAAACCGAAAACCAATATTCAAAAACATGAAACATGTGTGTCGTGAACTTGAGCATTATCATACTATTCTAATCTTTACAATTAGTATCTAAACACAAACTAAAATAGGGATACCTAAGTCTTCTTGTAGAGCGCAATCTCCAAGCCGACTCGATCCAAAACTCTTTGATCCACCGAGCAAGTGCTATATATGAACTTTGACGCTTGGGCTCTTGAATCAACATGTGGGTAGTTTCCAAATCATCTTGTTGAAGCTAATCACCTACTAATAACTTGATTAAAGATCTGAAACTAAAATCACAAGATTATTAGTACACATAACTACATGAGTTAATTATCATCAAAACTAGAGTGGAAGGCCTTTTGGCCAACATGGTCAATATCTCATATCCATCTGCACTAAAATATAATAGTAACTAATCTATCAACCAATAGTCTCTATGCAATCATCGTGAACATCAAGTATCAATCTGTATCACTAATCTGGTACAATAAACCACCGTCCCAATATATCAATAATCAGTCTCTCCCTATCAATCTACTATGATCATCAAGTCATCGATATATATATTCTCTGAGTACTGATATATCCAAATTCTAATATCTAAAATGTTACATGTCCTGATACACATAATCAAATCCTTATATTTCAATTCGATCAAGATTATCACACACTCTCACTCTATCAAGGTCAATCACAGGATCCCAAAGTCAAGTAACATATCAAATATATATCTAAGATCTATCAGGTCAGGTCAATTCAATCAATACATATTCCTCAAAACTAGATCCATCCAACTATAACTAAGATCATAACTAAAGGGTGAAGTCCTTAATCCATAAAAAATCTAGAAACAGTCGGAACTAAAGATAGTCGAGTCGGAAGCAAGTCAACTAGTATAGAAAGTTTGACTGGGTTAGTCGACTAGGATACCTGTTTGTGTGTATGATCAAGACTTTATAAAATTTCTTAAAATATACGAAAATGGTAGATATTACACTAGTTATCAACAAGATATGTCACCAAACAATATGACTGAAAATCACTTCGCATAGTATAGTTTTCTAACCTCTTTTAATGATCTATCAACCTCAAAATCAGCATGCATATTCATTCTAAGATTTATCACAGCTATATCAGTTACAAGGTCAAGTCCGATTTACGGTATATCAATACTAGGCCTAAGCCAACAACGACAATCTACCAACACAGAAAATGATACTGATACAAGCTCATATAAATTACACAAATAAGCTGAACAATCACTAATATCTCATGAAATTGTACAAGTAATCAAACTGGTAAAATATAACAAAAAGTCAAATGAAATGATAAGTGTGACATGTAAACGCATACCGACAACGGTAAATAAGGAAATGCACAAGAACGAACACTCACATGAAATGACAAGGTTTCAGAACTGACTCGTCATCTGGTCTTCACTGCACGAACCAGTACTGATCTACGGATCATCTCATTGATCGGTCTTCGAATCGCATGTGTATCAGGTCCACAACGAGCACGAATTCGTATCGGGTCCGGGTCTCTTGCAACGGGTCCGGATCTTACAGAACGGATCTGAAACACTGTAACACGCAGCCGAACATACAAATAAATATAAATATATACTAAACACACTCCCGAGCACACCGGCACATACGTGTACACCCACGTACACATACATATACGGGTATAAACTAACAATCATGCACACATACATCTATACATAATTACACTTAATATATGCTTATGTGCTCACACCAACTCACGCACACACTTGTAGTTAACATCTATATACATCATATCCATGCATGCATTCTATATATGCACTTCTATACTCCAAACATTCACATTCATGCGCAATAACCTACACACAAATTATGTAATACACGTGCACTACACATAAATTACACCACATATATAAACACATCCATGAACACTCAATTAATTAAAGAGAGAGAGATACACTCACGGCGTGGGGATGTTCGGGGCGATCTCTGACGACCGTGGATCTCACGGACAACACCGGTTGCTCGACGAAGGAGTAGACGGCAAGGCAGAGGAGATCGGAGAGTCGCGGAGGCTCGCCGGAGGAGTCAACAGCCTCAACAACGGGCTGTGGCACCCCACACTTGCAGCCACAAAATGTTGCTGCAGCTGCTAGTGGTTGGGTGCGGCAGGGCAGGTGGGGCGCTCCGAGCTGGACTGCGCTACCAAGGGAGATCCGGTTGCGGGGATGATTCGGGCTGCGGGGTGTGAGGAGGCTTGCATGGCATGGTTGCGGGGCATGGTGACGCTGCAGAGGCTGCCGGACGGCCGAAGGGCGGAGGGGGCAGGAACCTGCAGGGCGTGGGCGCTGGTGGAGAGGTCTGCCAGGCTTGGGCGTGGGTTGGGGCGCCGTGTTGGGCCTGCTGCGACTGCAAAGGGTCGGGAGCCGCCATGGGAAGGGGATGTTGCTATTGTCGTGGTGGGGAGTGGCTGTGTGCAGAGAGGGGTTGCCGGCTGTGCAGGTGGGGCGGCCTGAAGGAGGGAGATGGGGCTGCTGGTGTGATGGCAGCGCGCGCGCAAGGTGGTGTTGGCTGGGGCTGTGCATCTGGCGCTGGACTGGCACTGGTAAGAAAGGAAGGAGGCCGGCTACTGAGGTTGGGTTCTCTCCATTGCAGCAAGGGGAGGAGGCATGGGCGGCTCATGGCGGAGGTGGTGCTGCCGTCAATGAAGGGAAGATGATGGGGATCGTGGTGGCGGCCGGATGAGGATGGAGGAGACGCGGGTGTTGGAGGTTGGGGGAGTTGTGTTGGGTGTTGGCGGCTGGATTGGAGATTGGGGGGATAATGATTAGGTTAGGGATTTGATTAGGGTTAAGATAATTAAAGATTATATAGGGAGTCATATAGGATATTGGGTACATGGGTATAGGGTTAACGGGTAGATAATTAAGGATTATATAGGGAGTCATATAGGATATTGGGTATATGGGTATAGGGTTAACGGGTAGAAGCTAAAGGGTACGGGTTAACGGGTATAGGCTCAAGGGGAAGGAAAAGTACTACAAATAATAATAATAAATACAAGCCATAATAATATTAATGATTAATAATAACACTAAAAATAATTAACTATAACATTAATAATAATAATAAACTCTATTAACAACAAGTAATATTAACAATAATAATAGTAGTAACTAATAATAAAAATAAGAATTATAATTAGTAATATTAATAGTAATTAGTGACACTAATAATAATAATCCTAATAATTAACCATACAATAATAATAATAAATAATAATATTAGTAACACTATTAATAATTAATAAACACTAATAATATTAATAATAATACTAATAGTAATAAGTAATTATAAATACTGATAAGAAATGATGGCAATAGTATATAAAGCCAAAGTGTCATTTACTATCTTTAAAAATAAATTTGTATATTTAATAGTAATAATTATAAATCAAGTATAATAATAATAAGAATAATCAGTAAATTAAATTAAATGCTTTAGAAAATATCAATATGGTATTTCTAACTAGGGATATTACATCCTACCCATCTTATAAAAATTTCGTCCCCGAAATTCAATAGGGCAGGATCAAAAGAGAAAACAAACAAGCTTCACGTCGCATTTCTGCACATCATAAATCCATCACGCTTCCGTTGCGCGCTCTGATCTCTGCTACCAGTTTTAGAATGGACTGAACAATTTTAAGAGAAAGGTTCAAAAAATAGAATAGATAAGGAGAATAGGAATCAAGATTATTCTAGAAAAAAGATGCCATCAGAGAGATCGAAATATTAAAGAGATAGATTTTCAAAGGGAGGACAGTCAATTTCAAGTGGACTCAATATCATTGTGTGAATCCTATATGTATATTGATGTGCAATTATAGCTCGTTCAAGTTATCGCCAATAATCCAAGATGTTAAAGGTAGAAAGATCATCTTTGACATCTTCGCTTAAAAACTTCTCTAATTCCGTCTTTTATCTCCTCACCTCCAACGCCTGCTCTCATCCTTTTAAGCCGACTCCTCCTATCTAATGATTGAGAAGATGAAGAAGAAACATTGGAAATATTACTTGAAGATTGGGCCATTTTACTCGATTGCTCGCTTGAACTTTCATATCTTAACTTGTAATAATTGAACAATAATGACGCGTCCTCTTTTACAATCTTCGTCTTCTCCAAACTTTCACTTGCATCATAACGAAGTTTAAGAACAAATTGTACATATTGTTCCTTGTATCGGGGGTCAAGAAGCACGACAATGTAAATTAGCATATTGGTCTTCTCCCAACTCCCCTAATATTTGTCGAACTTCTCTTACATTTTGTGGGCAATGTTGCTCAATTCTAAATCCCCACTTCCTTGTTGATCTATCAACTCACAAGCGACATTGCTAATTTCATGACGAAAACTAATTCTAGTTGCATACAAAGAACCAGAAACACACAAAATGAGTTCATAAAATTTTTCAAGAAAAGTGCACAACCTCCTTGCATTAGTCTAATCATCCTCTGATGGCATCTCATTATTTCCATTCTCACTTAACACTAGATGTCTAAAAAATGGGTCTTCATCACCATATCTTTCAAAAGCTCTTTCGTACTTGCATGCGGTGTTCAACATCAAATACGTAGAGTTCCACCTAGTAGGCACATCCAAGCATGAGGTTTTGAACCATTCAATTTTCTCAATCTCAACACAATTCTTAAACTTTTGTAATCGAGAAGAGAACTCCTCACATACTTCACGGCCGAGCGCACTCTAGCAACCGAAGAGACCAATTCTTTAATCCCATCCTTAACAATGAGATTAACACTATGCGCAATACACCTCATATGAAGGTGTTTCCTATGTAGCATTGTTCCATTTCAATTATTAAGTCTTTTCTTTAAATGGCCAACAATAGTATCATTAGAAGATGTATTGTCAACGGTTATGGTGAAGACATTTTCAATCCCCCATTCTACCAAGCACCTCTCCACCGCCCTAGCATGTTCATCGCATTTGTGACTGATCTGGGAAAAATCGCGCACAAAAAGTGTATGTTTTGAAATTAAGATTTGAAGTGTGTGTGCTTTAGCTTCCTCGATACTTCAGTTATAGCATAGAGGCTAAAACGAGTCGAATCCACAAGGACGGGAGGCGATAGAAGCTTTAACGGTTGATTCACGTGTTTGTTAAAAAGTTCTTCAAAATTTTAAAGAATCAAAGAAAAGAAAAGAAAGAATGGAAAGAGAAGTGTACGGTGGAAACAAAGAAGTGGAAAACATAGAAAAGAATGATTTTTGTAGTTTTGTTTATATCTAAAATAAAGTGAAAGAGAAAGAAAACCCATGGCTACTAACTACTAATGACTCCACCAACATGCTAACCTCTTAGTGATAGTTGCCTCACATGTATCCTTGGCAATCACTAGTCCTTAGTTCAAGAGCTTTACAAAGCATGACCCATATGTAACTCTTCACAACCTAACTCAACAAACAAGTTCAAGCTATACTTAAACCATCAATACTATAGAAAAGTAAGCATGGAGTAAAGTAATGTTAGCTTGTTAGTGGTTAGGAAGTTAGAGTTAGATCCATCGTCATGAGTCATCAATGGCTCTTGCAATTGCAAGGCCAAAATGAGGCTATTAGATTCATGTGAATTATTATAAAAGAAGTTAGTAAGTTGGTGGTTAGTAATTAGTTGCCATGAGAGAAAAGTTAGTTACACATGTAAAAGAGATTAGAGAGAAGAAAACATAGAGAGGTAAAGAGAGCACCTTTCATAGATTGTCTCCTTCTATTACAAGCACTCTTGCATTCCAAGTATGAACCACTCTCTCTCCCTATTACAAGATCTACAAAATGGAAAATACAAAGAGGGAGAAGAAGAACTAATTTAACCTAAACTAAACTACAAAATGGAATGAAAAACTACCCTAAACTCTGTATATGCCCTTTCTGCAAACCCCAGAGGAGTATTTATAGGCACCAGCGAAGAGGGGGGCCAGGGGACAAGAAGTGACCCCAAACTGCGTGCGCGGCGCCGCCGTATGGCCGCGGAAACGTGGCAAAAGCCGCGTTTCCGCGGCTGTCCTTGGGCGGCGCGCGCGGTGCCGCCTGCTGCGTGCTGCGCGGTTATCCCCCTGTCGGCTAACGCTCCCGGTTTCTGGTTTGGCGCCCCTGATTTTGACAGAACCAGCTCTTTAGGTCAATAGCTATTTTAATAGCCCTTTAATCACCAATTAAATGGTGATTTGGGTCTTCTTCTTCATTTGCACACCATTGACCTAAGATCAAGCAAGCAAGATATTATTAGCAGAATTTATTATCAAATAAATGTGAGAATGTGATGAAAATTATGAAAAATTAGAGACTAATCAGTGACTAGGAATTGGACAAAATTTTAAATTTTTTGTTTAATTTCCAATCATTATCAATCCAATATACAGTAAAGCACATGTAATTGATATTTTGAATAGAAGTCCAAGTGTCCGTAGTAAAAGATACTATTTGAAAAATAGATTTTAATAAATTCTTTAAAATTTTCTGCTCATCAATGTAAAGTTGGTAACAATCCTTTTGAATTGTCCAACGGGATGGCAAATGAAACTGAAGACATGCAATAGACATTAAATATCGGAATCTAACACCTTTCACTAATTTGAATTGTTGTTCATCAAGAATTATAAAGTATGTAAGGGCTTTCCTTATAGCCACTTCATCATTCTCCTAATTGTCAAGATTATCTTCTCCTCCACTGTTTCCTCCGATTGACTGTTGAAAACTTAGAAGTTTTCGTCGAGTTTCTTCATTATGTGGGTTCTTCTTACAATTTTCTGCATGAGCATACAATGTAGATGTACCATTCACACGTGGATCAGCATTGTACACTTTCTTACAAAACTTGCACTCTGCTTTAACATGTCCATTTTTTTGAAAAGTTTTAAAATGCAACCATACCGTAGATCTTTTTCTTAAGTTTTTCCTCTTTATTTTTTGAGTAGGCTGAGGCTCCGCTGGATTCTCTCCCTGTTCAACCTATAAAGTACAAACAGAGAAAATGTAGATAAGTCATAAGTAGTTATTATCATATATTTTAAATTTTCTAAGATTTAAAAGTCATCAACTAACCACAATTGAACCTGCAGATGAGGCAGTTGTCAACTGTTCTGGGTGCGACGGGGGTGCTTGAGGAGGTTGTGGTGCAGTTGATGGCGCCAAAGGAGGCCGGGAACTTGATGGTGCTAAAGGAGGTCGAGAGCTTAACGGCAGTTGTTGATGACTTTCTTTCATATCTCAAATTTTCTTTGTGTACTGCCTTGTGGAGAGAATAAAAATATATGCCTAAGCTGTTGTACCAACTTACCAACACATGCTTAACTTGAAAACAAACATAAATAGTTTTATAATTAGGGTACCAGAGCATAATGAGCATTCTAATTTTCAAGCATGAAAATAGAAATACAAACAGAAAGTATTAGAGTGTATTGACTATTGAACTCTATGTGCAAAACGAGTATTCAAGAAAAAGGAGATATCCTAGAGTGTCAAAAGGATATTTCAATTTCAGACTGTATTGACTATTGAACTCTATATGAAAAAGGATATTTTTCATATTTTGTATTAAAGCACTAAAGCTACAAAATTGTGATGAGCTGAAGATGAATCGTGATCATTTTTTATGAAAATGAAAGCTTTGATAATGATCTGTATCAAAATTTAAAATAAAAACATTAGTCGGAGAACTTAAATCCATCAAATCCTACTGGAATGCAAGGTTCTCACTTCTCAGGTTCTGATCTCAACAAATATGAAATTGAAATATATATAATAATTCCTCCATGTGTGTGTGTGTGTGTATGTAAACCAAACTAAAATTCAGTAATTCCATTTCCTCCACAAATCCAACCGTGATTCCTTAACATATCCAAAAAAAAATTTATCTAAAAGCTAATAATTATCGAAAATCCTAAATTTGGAACTTACACTGCGTAGATGAGCGATTCCGCAGTTGTACTTGTAGATGTCGTCTCGTTGAGATGGGAATTCGACGACGAGGAGGGATCCGTCGTAGGAGATCACGATGGGAAGAGCGGGTGGAGCGATCTGTCGTTGGAGATCGCGTCTGCATAGAGGAGCTTTTGTCGTCGCCTCGTCAGAGACTAGGAGATTGGAGACGACCCAGACGAGGAGGAGGACTGCAGGAGCGACAGAGGAGAAGGAGATTCCGTCGTCGCACTCGCAGTCGCAGATTCGCTCATTCGCAACCGCTTCATTAGGTTTAGGACATAAAGTGAGAGGAGAAAGAGAGTCTGGGACTCTGGTGTGCGAGAGAAGAGAGTGTGAGTCATGTGACTATATGAGTACATTTAGTAGGGCTGAGTCGGGCCCTGTGGGCCGTGGGCACTGGGTAGTGCTCTGGGCCTCTGGCACCCTAGATCGGGCGGTTCTCGGTCGGGTCGGGTTTCAATTTTGTGAAACCGATCCGACTCGAAAGAACCGACGTTTAAAAAAAAAAAAAAAAATACCGCACTCGAACCGGACTTCTATTAAACTGAACCGAACCGCCCGAAATTCGGCCGTTCGGTCGGTTTGAACGGTTTTCATGTTTAAATGCTCAATCCTACTTATTGTCTGTCCATTTTACCGTGAGTTGTGTGCGCGTGTTACTGCTTGGTATCCATTGATCTTGACATTACCAATAGGACTTTCTTTTATGTTAACTGGATATTGTAATTGATTTCATGAGAGTAGAATTATCTAGACACGACAATTGTAAATTATTGTTAAAATCTATCAGTCACATTATTAGTTTTGGATTTATTTCTTGCCGAAGATCATCATTTTGGTGAAACGTTACTTTATTCAAGTTCATCACTGATATGCCACATTATAGGGTTCTCGTTTCGCATTAACCCATAAACGTGAATGTTAATATACACTGTTTTGGTGGTCTTCCAGGTTCTAGAGATGACTTTTGGGGGGTGGAATCGCACTAGACATTGAGATGCTTCCGCTGCTTCTGCATCCTTTTCTTTGTATGCATGTGTGTGTGTGTGTTTACTGTCGACA
Organism: Agave tequilana; assembly: GCA_038442645.1. Lineage (NCBI taxonomy): Eukaryota > Viridiplantae > Streptophyta > Magnoliopsida > Asparagales > Asparagaceae > Agave > Agave tequilana. Next base: position 78,618 of record JAVJIF010008371.1, on the reverse strand, counting down.
GCTTGTTGTTTTCTTTCTTTCATTTGTGTAATATACTTGTCAGTTCTTGTTCTTGCTGTACGTGGATGTTTAATATACACAGCTTTGGTGGTCTTCTAGGCTTTAGAGATGAATTTAGGGGTGTGGAATCTGCAAGCTAACCCTGTCAACGCCCCAGCTATGGCCGGGACCTGGAGAATGCATTCACTTCTTATTCTTGCAACTCTAGTCTGATTTTAGTAGAGGAAGCGGGGACCTCGGCACTTTTCCCTGCATCTGGCCCTCAATCAGTAGACTTAAAGCCAACGTTGCAGCAACTCAATGGATTGTTCACAGCGCTAGTGCCTGTAAAGTCCATGAACATCATCTAGTTGAACCCTGCTGCTGTCACTGCGATGATAAAATCGACGAGGCTCGTTACACTGAAGGCAGCATCAGATTCCTCTGCCGTTCTGCAGCATTCATGTGGTGTTGTGCATTTAGTCTACTTCTAAAATCTCAGCTGTATGCACTTGATCCAAGTATTCCTTTTGCATGGGAACAGACATTTTCTTCCCCCAGTTGGCTCAACTTTTCCCTGTGCTTGATTAGCAAGGTAACATCATAGCATGTGTCCTGTTTAATTAGATTCTCTTTCTTAAAATCGATAATGACTATACATGAATTCTACAATTCACAATGGATCAAGGGAGGAAAGGACCATCTAATTAATAAAAAATTAAAAAAAAAAAAACAGAGAAGAAAAACAAAATGAAAGAAAAGGACCATATCCTTCAAATGATTGACCATTGCCCATCTTAAATATTTAGGAAAATCAAATATCAACCAAAGTTCACAAAAACTTACCAACACTGAAACAGTAGTGGACATCAAACCCACCCACCCACCCCTTTGATTCTCACAGACACACATATCCTACTCAGACCAAGCAATATCAAAAGATATATCATTTTTAAGTGACACCAAAATCCAGTGAAATCTCACAGCCCAACTCACTGTATCAACCAAAAGATTCACACATCCAAACTCAAACAAGATTCAACCCCCAAAAGACTCCCACAGTATTTTTCTCACAATAATCGAGAGATACGCCGTATAAGTTCTCAAAGGCCAATGGGGTGCGTACCTCTTGTGGATGTACGAAAGGATAAGGTTCTTTCGTCCAACACAAATTAAATGCTCCCACGTGTCTCGGGTTTTTCCACGTATTACATCTCATTCCGCGCCTCCGGCTGCGGGTCTGACACATCTGGGTGAATCTTCTCTTCTTTCTTTTTTTCCCCTCATTGCTTGGACGAAATGTGAACGGACCAAAGTACTCCTTCAAAATGAAAGCAAAAATGTCATCTCTTGTGTCAACTTAAATATTATAAACATCTAAACGTTGAGTTGTTAACAACACCATGTATGGATAGTTTTTTCACTATACTATTTATTAGCTCTCTCGAACAATGATTAGGGTGTTATCGTTTCGCTCACTGTTTTCAACTGTTACGTGTTAATCAGTTATGCGATACAAACAGATTTGAAGAAGAACGCAGGTGATTCAGCATAAATGCATTTTGTCACTCCTCGAACTATCATACAAGATGGTCATATCACAAAACAGTATCACCCAGTCTGAAATTAAAGAAAAAATGGATCAAGATCACAGTCTGAAATTAAAGGAGAAAAAAAGAACTGAAATCGCACATTACTCGCCCTAAAGCCATGTTATGCTTGAGCTCCTTTATATCAAAAAGACGGAGTAAGTGGGCATGTTGATTAAGTATTGAAGGCTGATTATTGTTTCTGTTCATGATCGTTAGTAATTATGACTTCTAGTCTAATTGACATAACTTTTTACAAAGTTTCTTTAATGATTTTCTCAAAATGAAAAATATCACATTTAAGACCAGAATCGCCACAAGAAATTCTTCTAAAAAATTGCATACTGACAAAGACAAACAATAATGTTGCTCCATAGTAAATATTGTCCTTTACTTTTTAACGAGAAAAATTAACCAAAATGGTGAAGTATGATAGGAGGAGGAGGGGTATTCTAGTACTCCAACTCAAACAAAAAACAGGGGTACTGAGGTAATTTCCATTTAAGCTCGGACCCTGTGATTTCTCACCAGCCCGCCACAAACTTTTCCCTTCGTCTCTCCACGTTCCCCTCGCCATTAAAGCCAGCCCCATCGAATTCCTCCTATAAATTACCCCCGCTCGGTCTCTCTCCACTCCTCTCTTGCCCGCCCCCCAACTGTTCGACGAAATGTCTCAGAGACAGAGCCGCCACCAGCGACGGCCGTCGCAGAGCTCCTTCCTCCTCCCCGTCAACCTGGCCGCCGTCGACGCCCAGTTGGCCCCGGATCCCGCGGCGACGAAGACCGGCAACCCATCACACGCCGCGGCCCGCGGCCCACTGCCGCCCTCGCTGGCCCCGGCCGGCAGCGAGGCCAAGGACCCCGCTGCCGCTGCCAAGAAATCTGAAGTCTAAATAGTTGTTTGTGGTTGAAACAAGAGCGGGAGAAAAAAAAGGGCAGAGAAAAGAAATGTCAGTTGTTGTTGTGTACTACTACTAGTGTGTTGGTATGAATAAAAAGAGACACTTCTACATTGATACAGTTCTTTTTCATGGAATTTTTGGGTGTTAGCTTCGGTTTTTGCTTTGGTTTTCTCGTTTTAAATGTTTGGACAATTGACCTCTGGGCTCTATTATTGTTTATATCAATCATCATTGTTTGAGCCTTTTGACATTAAACTAAGATAAATTCATTGACAAACACATATACCATTTACCTCTGAAAAAAAAAAAAAGTGAAAGTTTTACGACAAGATATCTATTTGATAAGACAATTTTAAATTATTGCCTGCAGTAACTGAAACTATGATATGATAAGAGAGAAAATAACATTGCTTCTATGATCATTGTGAAATATCCAAAACTTCAGCAAAGTTTTGAAGTTTTGGCATAATTTCAGGAAAAAGAAAAAAATATTAATCACAAATAAGCATGGCAAAGATCATCGTGACAGAATTTTTGCATCCACAAACTACAAAGGGCAATCATAATTTAAGAGAGTTATAACAATATAAAGTGAATGTTGTGTGATAAGTAGGGGCGCCATTGGATGCGGATTATCCATGGATATTCACATTCGAATCCGCCTGCAACCCAGATATGAATATCATTTTTTCACATCTGTCAATATCCGTATCCATATTCGTATTCAGAGATTAGTGCGGATATGAATATGGTAAAGATAATATCTGACCCGTATCCGATCCGATACCCGAAGGTGGAGTGCTTGATAATGATATCTGCATGAAAGAGACTAATTTTCAATGGAATTAGGAAATAAATTTGATATTTTGAGTTGGTGAAAAATAATAATGGAAGTATCTGATTTGTGTAGATCACCTATAGGGGGGTGAATAGGTGACTAGTTAATCAAACGAAAAACTAATACGGAATTAAAAACTATTTATGCAAACTAAAAGCTATTACACTACACACAACATATAACATAAGAATGTAACCGAATTCACTGTGAAGAGCTTTGAACTATCTCCTCAGGATTTCTCTAAATTAAGAGTTGAGGTGTCACTATGGCTCTCTTAATGTGGATATGTATGTGTTGGGACGCTCGTTCACATATCTAGATATCTGGGTAAGACGAGTAATAATAATAATAAAAGACGCCAACTATGTATTCGTTGTATGCTTTCCCGAGTATGCTTTCATCGGGTATTACATCGAATTTTCGATTTATGACCATTATTATATTATAACTGCTTACATCCTACTTTACCACTTTGTTTTATTTCACGAGTTTCATGTCCTTATCTTATCATACCATGAGTATTCTCTGCTATATATCACTTGCTATATATCTACCTGCTTCAATATGTTTGTGCTGCTCACGATACGGTTTTCAATATATGTTTATGATTCAGATTTATCGATATACGTGTGTTTATCTACGCATGTCGTTTGACATTAGCAGCACACTCGCTGGGGAGTTCTGACTTTCCTGAAACCTTATGTCTAGGTCTCCGAGCTTGGAGCATGTGAATTCTCCAAGTTGCTGACCTGATAAGTGCAACGGTAGCACGATCGCCAGCAGACAGTCTGAAGCCCTAATTTTCCAGGCCCCTTTTGTAAACTCGCAAACGCCTTTTATACTGTTCATACTTGTATATCTCATTATATTCTCGTATTTGTGCCTATTGGTGATGTAATATTCTTGTAATATTGTTCACATCTTATGATAACTTTATAATTGTACTTATATGTTGGAATATATGATGCACCACGTGCTTCCTGTTTGGTGGGAAAATTGATGAGGCGTGTAAATTCTTTATTTGATTGTAAAGAAAATTACAACAGATCAATAATCTGGTAATAATAGAGGGAAGATGTTTTAAGATCAAATCTCCCTTTATTTAGGGCGTGTTTGTTTCGCCACAAAACGTCGCAAAACGCAAGTCGTAAAACTTCTTTTCCATTTTCCGTTGTTTGTTTTGCTGAAAAATAAGTTGCAAAATGCAACTCTTCTTTTCCCACTTGCAGTTGCTACAGTTAAATTTGTGGTCATGTAAATCTCACTTTTACACTCATATTTTCTCACTTGCAGTTGCTACAGTTAATTTGTGGTCATGTAACTCTCACTTGTAGTACACTTACAGTTCAAAACAGTTACTTGATAATCAGTATATAATTTAATATTATTAAATATTTAATATTATAAATAATGTTCAATTTTTTATTTAATTATTTAATTATTTTATAATCTTTATTTTTTATTGTTTTTAATATTGTTTTAATATTTAATATTTTACTATTTTAATTTAATATTTTAATTTAATATTTTATTTAATACTTTATTATTTTATTAATACCTATTCCATTTTTTATTACTTATTTAGAGTTAATATTTTATTAATATAACAATATTATACTTTAATATAAAATTACTATATATTTAATTATTTATTTTTAATATAAAAAATTACTTTATTAATATCATAATATATTTTATTATTATGTTAATATTTTATTATGTTAATATTGTAATAATAATTCAGTATAATAATACTATAATGACAATTTATTATTAAATTATAATTATATTTTACTTTGTTAATTTATATTTCTATAATATTACAATAACATTATAATAAAATTTATATTACAATAATTTTCAAGTATTTTTAATATTATAATATTATAACTATATTTTATTATTTTTGTAAGATTTTTTAATATTTATATTTTATTAGTATTCTTAAAATTTTATTAATGTTCTTTAGATTTTCTTAAAATTTTATATTATTTATTTAGTTAATATTTTAGTAATATTTTACTATTTATACTAATATTTTATTAATATTATTGTTATAAATAAAATATTAAGATTATTAATTTTTTATCTCAAATTTATTAATACAATTTAATTTGCAATAGTAGATTTAATTTAATAATATTTATGATATTTAAATCACTGCTACAGTTAATTTTGTGGTCAACTTTTCTACTTACACTTTTACATTACCAACCAAACACCGTAAAACGCAATATACTTTACCATTTACAATTTCACTTTATCAACCAAACACCGTAAAACACAATATACTTTTCCATTTACACTTCACTTTATCAACCAAACACCGTAAAACACAATATATTTTCTCTGCTACAGTTCACTTTTTCCATTCTCATTTTACGACTTACGACTTGCGACGTTTTGCAACGAAACAAACAGGCCCTTAGTACTGGGTTCTTGATGTGGCGATGGAAAGTAAATTTTGTTTTCTATTGATCGGGTGAACGTCAAGACCTCTTGGGAATCTTCTCTTTGGATGGTAGACGAAGTAACACAGCTTCTGTCCAACCAGAATTTCAAAGAGACCGTAGGCAAAAAATAAATTTGTACGCAGCAAGTTGTTAGAAGAATTAAACTCTTTTTTTCTTTTAGCTGGAGATCTTGCCCTTCTACGGCTTACAACTGAAGTTCTTCTAACCAGTTTTTCTGACCAGATTTTTTTGACCCCTCTTTCATAGCAAACTGGGCTATTTATAGAGGTTTCAGGAGGTAAAAGTGTCCCCTAAAAATACTCCATAATGGGGGTTAACTCCCTCATTTCGTGGGCAGTAATTGACCCAGTAACGAGGGAAGTTATAACCAAAATGTAACTCCATGATCCCTGATGTACGTATCACAGTATCAATGCTCGATATGACGTACAAAATTTATTTGACCTTTCTGCTAGTCAGATTGAACCGGTTTTAGTTTCTGATATCATTTTCTAATATTTTAAAATTTTCAGTTTTTTGAAATTTTCTGGATTATTTTGGAAAATCTCCGAAGTCGGTATAGACCGATACAGATAAACGGCTCTACGATTTTTTATTCACAAACGGAGTAGAATTTTGAGAAACTGCTTTCATATTGTGTCTTAGAATCATATTTTCTATGTTAGAAAATTTTTGGAGATTTTTCTGATTTTATCAAAAATCTGGCCAAACCGGTGTCACCCAGTACCGGAAACCTTTCAGGATTTTTAATTTGCAAACCAGATTGAATACGATTCATAGGTATCTTGATTCTTTTGTCTTATTTCTTATTTGTCCATATTTCTTTATCTATCATACTCACTGATCTTTTCTGTTGGTATTCTTGTACTTATTTAATGCTGTAACTCTTGTGTATATGGAGGCTATTTACTGTACTGAGGCTTAACATACGCGCGAGGGTGTTTTCACCTTGCGTATGTACGTCGTCATAACGTCTCTGTATCCTTGAGATCGGGGCGTTACACAAGACGCGGGCTTTGGGCCTCGCGTTTTGCCATTGAGGTGATCCTTAAGAAACGCGATCTTCAGATTCTGCGTCAAGCTCCACGTGAGACGCGGACTTTGAGCTTTGTGTCTTGGTACTGTAGTGATGCTGAGAGGCGGCTTTCATACTCCGCGTCTTGGTCATTGCAATAATATTGAGACGCGGGTTTTAATTCTCGCATCTTGGTGCTACGTTAGTGGCGATGATTAGCCTTGCGTCTGGAGTTTGGACTCTACTTTTTATGACTTGTCTTCAGTAATTTTTAGACAGCTGACACTTTCGTACTCTGATTTTTACATGTACTGATACTTAGTGTATATATAGGAGGGTATTTTCGACCCGCGTATATACGTCGTAGTAACTCTCTGTACCAGCGGGATTGAGACATTATAAAAAAATGAGAAAACCCTATTTCATTTTCTCTTTTTTCTTTATACAATCATTTTCTCACTTATAGGGTGCTACAGTTAATTTTGTGGTCATGTAAATCTCATTTATAATAAGTTGTAGCTCAAAACCGTTAAATTTGTGATCATATAAATTTCACTTGCATTATAATTACAATCCAATTTTTATTTTTCTTAATTAAATTTTATTTTAATATTATTTTGCTTTAAACTTTGTGGTCAACTTTTTCACTTGCACATTACCATCCAAACACCAAAAAAAGACATAAATTTTCTAAATCATACTTTCCAACAACATTTAAATACCGAAAAAACTTATTAACTAATTCCCAAATTTCAAAGGGAACTTTACTCCTTCTTTACTTTCTCACTTCCACTCCTAACCGAACAACCTCTAAGCAAACTTGATAATCGCACACCAAACATAACAAACAATAATTGAAGAAAAATTATTTGCTTGTGCCCGATTATTATTTTTCAATGAGTGATTTTTTTTCTCCTTATGAACAAAAACAATTTCTTCCTCTCAGAAGGTTTAGAGTTAAATTTGTCAAAAATAACAAAAATGAGAGAAGAAAAGAATGATATAATAGATCGATTTGTATGTTTATTGTGCAAGAGGGTGCTATGGAGGTAGCAAAACTTATTTCAAAACCATCCTTTAACGTGCATTTTGAAGCCTCTGAAGTTATGACTCTATTGAAAAGAAAAGGAGAAACTTACATATTTTTTATAAATATTTTAAATTTCATTTTTTAGCATGGTTTAAATAGATATTATTACGTCTCCTTTGGTAAAATTTTAATTATTATAACAATACTTCAAATTTATCGTTGAATTAGGGTCTGTTTGGTTATCGTAATTGATCGTAATTCGTAAGTCGTAATTGGTAAATTCTTTTACAATTGTAAATGAGTTACATACATGTAAGTTTTACGGTGTTTGGTTGGTAATATAAACTTGTAAATGGAAAAGTGTTCGTGTTTTACGGTGTTTGGTTGTTGTAATGTGTAAGTCGTAAGTGGAGAAGTTGACAACAAAATTAACTATTTGGTGATTTAAAAATTTTTAATATTGCAAATAAATACTAAAAATGCTATTCATTAAAAAAAATAATATTAACATAAAAGAATAATACAAGTTTGCATGACCACAAAATTAACTGTAAGTGAGTAGTAATTGGGTTGCAAGTGAGTGGTAAGTGAGTTGCGTAAGTCTTTTATGAATTACGGTCCAAACAAACACCGAAGCTGCAATTGAGTTGTAAGTTATTTTCGAATTACGGCCTTTTACGATTTTTACGTCCAAACAAAAAGCTCCTTAGTATAAATCTTTGTCAAAGGAATCAATTTCTCTATTGAGCAATGTAAAACAGGCCAAAATACACCAAATATAAATCCTTTGTTAGTTAAATGATAATTTCACGTGGACTACAACAACAACAACAACTAAGCCATTTGTCCCAAGAATTTGGGGTAGGCTACATGAACCAAAAGAGAATTACGCCTGGTCGGGCACATGGATTAGCTTTCTTCATTCATTCCTATTGGGCAATATGCCTTCATTGAGACCTATGGCCTCTATATCTTGTCGTATTACCTCTAGCGATGTTCTCTTATGTCTCCCATGCGCTCTTTTAACTTGCCCTAAATTTATACGCTTTACTCGTCGGACTAACGCATCTGTAGGTCTACGTTGCACATGACCAAGCCATCGTAAGCGGTTTTCTCTCATCTTCTCTTTATAGAGGCTATTCCTATCTTAATATGAATATCCTCATTTCTCATCTTATCTCTCTGCGTGTTACCACACATCCAACAAGTATACGCATCTCTGCTACACTCATCTTCTGGGAATAATATCTCTTTATAGCTCAACATTCTACCCCATGTAGCAAAGCTGGCCTAACGGTAGTCCGATAAAATATTCCCTTCAGCCATAACAGAATGTTACAATCACATAAAACTCCTGTAGCGCTCCTCCATTTCAACCAGCCGGCTTGGATCCTATGGTTGACATCACTATCGTTCTTCCCGTCCTTTTGGATAATAGAACCCAAGCACTTAAAATTACTATTCATCGGTATTTTTTATCTATCTAGTCTCACAATACTATAATGTCGGATTTCCTGTTTACTGAATTCACACTCCATATACTCTGTTTTGGCCCTGCTTAATCTAAAATCTCGATATTCTCGAGTTTGCCTCCATAACTCCAATTTGGCATTTACCCCAGTTCTCGTCTCATCGACTATGACAATATCATTAGCAAATAGCATACACCACGATATCTTATCATGAATAGCTCTAGTAAGTTCATCCATCACTATGACAAATAAGAATGGACTCAGTGCAGATCCTTGACGCAATCCAATTGTGATAGAAAAATCAATTGTTATGCCTCCATAAGTTCTGACATCTGTCACTACCTATCGTACATATCCTTAATTATGTCAATATATTGATGGGGACTCCCTTTTTCATCAATGTCAACTATAATACCTCTCTTAGCACCTTATCATAAGCTTTTTCTAAATCAATAAAGGCCATATGCAAATTTCTTTTCTTCTCTCGAAATCGCTCTATAAGTTGACGAATCAAATGAATAGCCTCTGTCGTCGATCGCCCCAGCATGAACCTAAACTGATTCTATGATATTATGACATTTTGTCTTAACCTGTGTTCAATTACTCTTTCCCAAAACTTCATGGTGTGACATATGAGTTTTATTCCACGATAGTTTGAACAACTCTGAATATCACCCTTGTTCTTATAGGGAGGTATTAAGGTACTTTTCCTCCACTCATTTGGCATTTTTTTAATTAGCCAAATCTTATTATAGAGGTTTGTAAGCCATCTCACACTCACCTCTCCTAAGCGTCTCCATATATCTCAATAGAAATCCCATATGGACCAACAACTTTCCTTGACTTCATCCTCTTCAATGCCTCTTTAACTTCAGATTCGCTAATTCTACGCATATAATTATAGTTCATATCCTTACACTGAATAGTAAGTTAATTCAATTCTTGAGCAGAACTATCATTGAACAGTTTGTCAAAATACTCTCTCTATCTTTCTTTGATTTCTTCTTCTGAAATTAAAACCTTCCAATCCTTCACCTTGACACATCTCACACTACATAAGTGTAATGTTTCTCCCTCATATTTGAACAATTCTATATATATTGTTTTTAACCTGCGCATAATTTCACGCGGACTGATGAGTAAAATCCCTTGAAAAAAAAAAAATATTTGAACCGGTAATTTTAAGGACCGCGTGACAGATTTTTTACCATCCCCTCGCTACGCGGCGCGGTATAATTGTCCGTACGTTGCTTTTTTAGCGGGGGGGTGGCATGTGCGGTGCCCGCCGTAGTATTTTAAGAACCGAGCCCGTTCCTTTTGCCTCCTTATCTCTCTCCCCGCCCTCTCGTCCTTTCGTCTTCTGAACCTCCGATATCGGAGCCGCCTTTTCCCCCCAAATTATCTCCCAAAAAAAAAAAACCCCGAAAAATCCAAGTTTTTCTCATCGCCGCCGATTCTCGCTCCGATCGCCTTCCAAAATGGTACGGACTCTCACGACTTCGGTCTAGATATTTTCTCTCCAGATCTTTATCTTAATCTTAGGATTTGCGATCTTGTTGTTGATATTTTCTCGATTTTTGTTCTGATCTTTGCTCTCTGAAGTTTGATCTGTTGACTGGATTCTTAGATTAGTTGATCGATGTGATATCCTTGCGATCTTGGTGAATTTTTGTTTGTTGATTGATCTGATTGTTGAGTGTTGAACTTGCGTGAATAGTTTGAATACTCTAATTTGATTTGAATCCGTTGATCTGATTCAAAAGTTTATTTAATTTGACTAGATTCGGTAGAAAGTTTGTGATCGTGATGGATAATTTATATAACCTTTAGATTGCATCTGATCTGGAATTCTATATATATTTTTTATTTGATTGCGAAATTAAGGTTCATGTTCGTGATAATCTACCATTTGCATGCTAATTTTAGTTTTTGGATTTAATTCTAGGTTCTTTTTTGTGGCGTGCATCCAAAATGTTCTTTAGTTACACTTATACGTTATTAATTTATTAAACCGTATTTTATTCCTCCGAGTTTGCTATAGCTCTCGGATCAGAGATGCATGATACAGATCTAGTTGTTTTTGGATTAGTTTGTGATACTTTGTTGATGGATCTAGTTTCTGTTCTTTTCAGTATGAGATGACTTTGTTCTCAATCTTGTAGTTGTTTTTACTTTAATGCCAATGACTTTCATGTTGATTATAGCAAACTTATTTGATTTCACTTTGGCGTTTACAGGCCAACGCAGCATCAGAATGGCTGTGAATGATGAGTGTAAGCTGAAGTTCTTGGAGCTGAAGGCGAAGCGAACGTACCGCTTCATTGTATTCAAGATTGACGAGAAGCTGAAGCAAGTGATTGTCGAGAAGGTTGGGGAACCCGTTTCCAGTTATGAGGATTTCACTGCTGCCCTCCTGTTGACGAGTGCAGATATGCAATCTATGACTTTGATTTTGTGACTGAAGAGAATTGCCAAAAGAGCAAGATCTTTTTCATCGCATGGTAACCTTCTGTTGCATAACTGTGTATACATTTATGGCAAACCTGATAATTTGGTTGCAAATGAAAACTAATGTCTCTCTTTTGAAGGTCCCCTGATACCTCGAGGGTGAGAAGCAAGATGCTTTACGCCAGCTCAAAGGATAGGTTCAAGCGGGAGCTGGACGGCATCCAGGTGGAATTGCAGGCAACCGACCCCACTGAGATGGGGCTTGACGTCATTAGAGGCCGTGCCAATTAAGTATGTAATTTCAATGGACATGTCCCCCAACAGTCTATGGTTGCTTTAGTGAAATGTTAATAGCCTCATGGGATGGGTACTCTACTGAATACCGTATGTGATTGTTGTTCAGCTTATCACAGTATGATTCTATTTGTCTCTGAAACATGTTGATTTGGTTTTCATCATGATTTGGTTTATATCGGGTAACCTATTTGAAGAGTGTCCGCTTCTTGCTTCATGACTGCAGGCTATTGATATGTAACAATGTGTGGGCCTAGCAGGTTAGGCATTTCTTAGTTTGTTTCACATTGGATTGTATGCTTTACCATTCTGGTATTTATTTTAGTTTAATGCATATTGTGATCCTTGAGGTGTTTTACTGCAAAAGTTGTGTCTTATCACTATCATACCGCATCCACCTGATTGGTAATGTTCCCGTATGCTTAAGTAAGTTTAAGGTACTTGATTGGTAATGTGAAATTATAAATGAGAAAATATGTTATGTTTTACATTCGTAATATGTAAGTCGAAAGTGAAAAATTGATTACGAAACTAACTGTTTTGTGATTTGAACATATTAATATTAAAAATGGTAAAATAATAAAAATAAAAAATATAAATATTTAAAATAAATAATAAAAATATTAAGAATATTAAAATATTTAAAAATTAAATATTTAAATATTAATATAAAAATAATAAAAAATATTAGATTACTAAAATATTAATAGTAACATAATATTAAGTGTTTAAGTTGCAGGTGCATTTTATGGCTTACTGTCCCGAACAAGCACCGCAAGTGGTTTTGTTGTAATTAAATTTTACCACGTACGGGCCACTTACGGGAAACAAGCACATCCTATGTAATGTGCAAGTCACTAAAACCTAGGCATTATTTTATTATTATTATTTTATTTTCTTTTTTGGTTTTCAGCTATTCTTTGTTGGTTTCCAGAGGGGAGTAGTTGAACTGAATTACTGAACCAGTTATTGGTTTTTAACTGTAGTTTTAGAATTGAACTGATCATTGGTTTTAGCCGATACTGGTAAAGTTTTCCATTAGACCGAAATATAGTGGTTGTGAAAGTGAATCAAGTGTTTTAACTTTTAAGAGCATGACACTTACGGTCCTGCGTGTCCAGCCTTGCACATTGGTCAGCCTCGGTACAGAAAAACTAGAGGAAAGAGGGAGGATTTTGTGATCCAGGTTTCTGTTTCTTGTTGAGTGCTTCTGAAGGTGATATCTGTGGATTTTATGGTTATTAGTTGTTGAAATCCCAAGGTTGGTCAGAGTTGGGGGCTTGAGTTTGGTAATATTTGTTGTATTACGTGAGAAACACACTACAGAAGAGAATATATTTTGGACGCTAGGGTATTTCTTGATTGTTACTTTTGTTCATCATTAGGATGTTTGATGCAAAGTTGCCTTTTCTTTCTTTCTTTCCCTTTTTCCTTCAGGGTGTTGTGCAAGTAAGATACGGTCATTTTGGTTTCCCCTCCCCGCCTACATATTTCTTATTTTAATTAAAGTTAAAAGATCCGCAGGCTGCAGGATCAAGCAACTAGTTTGTGGTTCATGGCGAGTCATGTTTGAAGTGCTCCAGGGAAAGCACGAGCGTAATTGATGCTTGGATTTCCAGATAAGTAAGTTTTAAGTAGAAAGTCGATCCATGTTATTACTATGATTGTGTCTGATTGAGGGAAGTCGATCCGTGTTATTACTATGATTGTGTCTGATTGAGGGGAGGATCGGAGTAGGGTACATTGCTTATGGTGAGCCTGGGTGATGCTGAACTTTGTATGGAAGAATTTGTGGAACCTGAGGAATGAGTACAAGTAGGCTACACTTGACAACTGGTGCGTGCGCGCGCGCGCGTCTCATGATGCATGCTTGTAATCTGTAATCGTTTACCTTGTTGTTGTCCATAATATGCAAGAACAGATACACCTTTGTAAAAAAATGTGGGAATATGTATTTGGTTCTTTGATTCTTTTATACAGTGGTGCAGAGAGGAGCGCATGATGAATGGGGTGATCATATTTGTGATTATGATACTAATGTCGCTCATTTACATTGGTTACGACAAAACTGACTAAATTGAATGTTTCAAGCCTACCACCAAGAATATGTTGCATGACCCCTGAATCTAACATGACGGGATCTGAATCTAACAGTACCCTGATCTGAAATTCTCAGCCCGAACTTGACCTGAGACTTTGAAGGACCAGAGTCAATTATATGGTCATGTGAAATATGTCTGTTTTATTGAAAATGTTGGAAGAGATTACAGGAGAGTGGAGGTTTGGGGACAGTAGATGCTAGCGGAGAATTCCTTCTCTTTTTCCTGTCTGCTCCTTGTTGCTAATTTTTAAAATGCAAAATTAATGAGATGTTTGGATGATATGTTGCTTCTATTCTAAATTCATCGTTCTGAATCTTTTTCATCGTATTTACTAATTGATTGAGATGTTGGAGGACATAAGATGAAAATTATAATTTACTTGTAATGTTCTTGGGCCGCGATTATTCTAATTTTAACAGACGTATCTGGTTATTTGTTTCAATTGATGTATTTAGTAAAACAATTTTTGATGGTTATTTCTTACTAAGTTGGGCTGATTTAGAGCAAATTTTTTTTTTAAAAAAAAAAAAATCTCTTTTCTGAATTTAATTAAAAAAAACATCAAAAAATTTAATTCTAAAAATCGATTGACCATGTCGGCGCCACTTAGGCGATGAATGGTTTCGCCTAGCCTGCGTGATTGGCGATGCGTGTTAGTAATTTTAAGTACGGATTTGACGAACCCAGACATAATATTGTAACAATTTTAGGTCTGAGTTGTCATGTAGGTAGTAAATAGCAAAAAAAAATTAGCACATCACATTTTGTCAGATGTAAAAACAAAATATGTTGTGCTAATTTATTTTTTAACTATTTACTGCCTACACGGCTTTGAAACAGTTAGCTCTTTGTCATCACCGAATACCACCACTCGCTTCTTCCTCTACTCCCACGTCCCCTCCCTCCTCCTTGCCCTTGCCAACTCCCTCGTCCCCTCCCTCGTCGTCCCAATTCCTCCCCTTCCGCATCCGCATCTCCGCCCTCACCATCGGTCGTGACCTCCTCCTCACCATTGCCGTCATACTCTCCACCTTCTCCGACCTCGACCCCAGATTCTGATTGAGCAAGAACCCGCCAACCAAATCCAGCCCATCTTCCATTTTCCATTCCACAGAGAAATAAATGATCAAAAATCCAAACTTCAACAATCAAACCGAGCCAAAATCCAAATTTAAACAAGACCCAAGTGATGACGCAAAGCAATCAATCAAAACAACCATAAAAAAGGAATCAAAAGGTTACCGAAAGAGGAACACTTGTTGGCACCCTCGAGGTTGGCGAGGACAGTGAGGATGAAGACGAGGATGTGGATCATGTGGAAGAGGGTCCTATACGAGAATCCACGAGGGGCGATCTTGACCTTCATCAAATCCGAGAGCCCGTTGTCATTGCTACCATTGACGATGCTCCCATTACTCTGGTGGTGGTGATAATTGGACGCTCTGTGCGTACATTAATTTATTATGTCCCAGTTTGACGAATCCGGAGCGAAAATTGTTGGGTTTGTCATATTCAAACAAAAACTGTCACTCCGTGCCGTCCCAATGCCACACATGCGAGACGAGCACCCCAAACACCGCGCAGGCGAGACGAAACCGATCAATATCTACATAGCGTGTGTACGTGTGACACGTCAGAAATCGATTTTTATAATTAAATTTTTAGGTCTTTATTTTAAAATTAAATTTCAAAAGAGGTTTTTTTTATAAAAAAAAATCCCTTGATTTTATTGTATAAATATCCTTGCAATAGTCAAGAGATTAAAAGATAAATCTCACTTGTACTGGTTTAGTTATCAGAGCGAGGCGAGGTCCGTGAGGTTTTATAGAAATCAAAACATTGCTTGTTTTGAGGGGAGGAGTGTACCATCAAAATATGGGTTTCAGTCTGCAATGATTCCTCCTTTTTGAAATTGTTAAAAATTTCTTTGGCAACAACACAAAACTACCACAATAGGAAATCTCTCTCTCTCTCTCTCTCTCTCTCTCTCTCTCTCTCTGTGATTAAATCAATGCACAACTCCATAATCAATCTTAACGTTCGTCAAATCAAATTTCTGCAAGCAATGTTGCAGTGTGAATTCTCCCTTCCCTTTTTTGCAGTACCACGAAACCACCGCAGCGTGAAATCTCTCTCTTGAGCTGATAGAGATAACTAAATGACTCCAACTTAGGCGAACAGAAGGACTAAGGTTCAAGATCAGGCTGTAACTTTTGTTAATTAAAAAAAAAAAAGCAGAAAGACAAAAAGAAACCGTGGCAAGGTTTGCAAGTTTTTTTTTTTAAATAATAACAATGGTAATTTCAATCAGGTCATAAGAAATTAAACATTATAGGATTTGCTAAAAGATATACATGACTTTCCTTGCAAAAAACCGATAATAAATATATGTAGATGTATATGATTAACATGCAGGATTATGTCACAAGATTTCGAATCACAGAATGCTGCAAGACGTTCAGAGCTCAAATTGGTGTAGTGACAAAATTATACCTGTTGATATTTTCTGTTTCAGAAAGAAGAATCAGAAGCTTATTATCCCCACACAATGATCACTCTTCACGATCCTTAAACACCCAAAATGACCTCCATACTTTCAGCTTCTTGGCCAGTTTCCTTGTAACCTTTTGCACTGCATCTTATCTCTCAAATTTGACTGCAACTGACATGAAATGAAATGTTGTATAACAGAAGGCCTCATCGATACCCCTTTTCCGGCCATCTTCTGTTTAGATGGCGGCCGAAGGTGGCCAACGCATCATGAAATTTACGGATCTTGAGAAACCCTCTCACCATCGCGACCTCACTGTCCGTGAACTTGGCCTTCTTCATGACCAGATCAAACACCTTGGTCAGAGCATCCTCCATGGCCAAGGCCCACAGCCCTTCAGCTAGCATCGAGAAGGAGGAGAACTCCGGCAAGAACCCGTTCTCCACTGTCTCCTCCAGAAACTCAACGGCATCCCTGATCGGCCCACCTCCCGACATATGCCACGGAACACAATCCTATACGTGATGGCATCTGGAGCCTCTCCCTTCTCCTCCATTTCTCTGAAGAGCCGCACAGCTTCCCTCGTCTTCCTTTGTTTAAACAGTGCTTGGATCACAGGGTTGTAAGCTTTCGGACCCGGCACCATGCCTTTCATCTGTATGGTTCTGAGTAGCTTGCAGGCAACCTGAGTTCTTCCTGCCTTGCACAGGCCACTGATCAGAGTCCCATAAGTGACCATGTCAGGCTCACATCCATTTGAAGTCATAGTCTGAACTATATCTGCTGCCTTCTTTATATTCCCTTCCTTGCAGTAGTATGTGAGCAATGAATTGTATGTGAGCTTATCGGGTTTCAGTCCTTCGGCAATCATCTGATCCATGAGCTCCGTGGCCTCGTCGACCCTCTTGCTCTTGCACAAACCATCAATGAGTGTGTTGTAAGTCACCAGGTTCCTCGAAACCCCTTGCAGTTCCATCTGATCGAAGATCTCCTCAGCTTCCTCGACTCTCGTGTTCTTGCATAGCCCATCAATCAGAGTGTTATAGGTCACCACACTTCGAGCACAGCCATTCGACTCCATTTCCTTCAGTAATCTCAAGGCTTTCTCCAGGCTCCCACCAAAGCAAAGGTGATCGATCAATATGTTGTAAGTGAACTCATCCGGGGGGCAACCGTTCTTCTTCATCTCCTCAAACAGTTCAAGCGCAATCTCATGATCTCCGGCCTTGCACAGGCCGCTAATTAGAGAGTTGAAAGTGTACACATCTGGAAGAAGACCTTTGAGAGTGAGACTGCGAGCAAGCTCCATGGCCTCCTCAAATCGATTCTCTGAACACATTGTATTTATCAGTGTATTGTAAGTGACCATATTCGGCAAACAATTCCTCTCCACCATCTGGTTCAAAATCCCCATGGCTTCTTCGATCTCACCACATTTACACAACCCAGATATCAATGTGTTATAGGTGACAACATCAAGATCATAACCCTCGCGAATCATCACATCCAAGATCTCAAGAGCATGGTCGATGTAGCCTGCTCGACACAATCCATTGACCAAAGTATTGAAAGTGAACTTATCAGGGCTGAATCCATTCGCGGCTTCTTCTTGAATAAAACCAAGAGCTTCATCAACCTTTCCCTGTTTGCAGAAGCCATTGACTAAAACGTTAACTGTTACAGTGGTCGGCGAGCACCCAATCTCAAGCATTCTCGCTTTGATTCTCAGCGCGGCCTCCATGTTCCCTTCCTCAATGAACCCCTGCATTAGGGTTGTGAACGTGATCTCATCCGGCGACAAGCCATAGCTCTTCATCTCCTCCATCATCGCGACAGCCGGTTTCAGCTGATGGGCCTTGCACAAAGCCTTGATCAGTATATTGAAAGTCGACACATCGGGTTCAATCCCCCTGTCATTCATTGATGAATACACTGACTCGACTAGCTTGATCTTGCTCTCTTCAACTAGAATGTTCAGCAAAAAATTGAACATATGGGTATCGGGTTCGACCCAAATTCTTGCATCAAGCTCAGAACAACATCAACAGCCTCATCGAATAATTGGAACCTCACAAAGCTTTCAATAAAAATTTGGAAAATACCATTATCAATCTTGCATTTAGAGAGCTTCATCTCTTGCAGGACATTCTTCATCTGATTGAAAGCTCCAGCCTTTCCCAGTTGCTGAAGGATTTCTTCAAAGACCGATGAATTGGGTGTGAAGTCCGATCGCTGTGAAGCCCAGTTGAACAATTCGAGAGCAGAGTTTGCGTCTTTTTGGCGGCGGAGAACGAGGAGGAGGTCTTTTGAGGTGAAGTTTGGTGGGATTTGGTGGGTGAGGTTGACATTAGAGGCTGTGGATGAAAAGGGGACGAGGGTTGAAGGCTTTTGAGCTGGAGATTGAAATAAGGTGGTTGGTTTTTGAGGAAGGAACAGAGGATGAGGTCTTAGAGATGAGATGAAGGCCATTGGGGCAATAATTCAAACAGGTGGAGTGAACAAAGGGAAGGCTTTGGAGTTTGAATATTTGAGACAAATGGGCATGAAGCGAACAAGGAGAGGTTTTTAGGTGAAGGGAGCTTCGAAAAATTGTGCAATTTGAAGGGGAAATGGTGTAAAATACAAAATTTGGGAGAAGAAAAGAGGAGGAAGAAGGGAGCGTAGTGGGAAGGGGCTCTGAAACTCGTCTTAATGGATAAGAGAAAATTATATTAAAGCCCTCCGTTTCTTGATCCTTTTTTTATAAGCCTATCCATTTCGGACATGCTTGCTTGTCGCAAAGAGGTAAACGTGTAAGTGAGAAATAGAGAAAAAAAGTGAGAAAAGGATAAAAAATAGGATTTGTGTAAGTAAGTTTTTTACCGTTTGTTGTAATGTAAAAGTATAGTGAAAAAAAATATTGTGATTTCTGATGTTTGATTTAGTAATGTGGATGTAGAAGTGAAAAAATTGGCCACAATTTGATCACAAAATAATAATAAAATAAATATTAATTATGAAGTTTTTTTGGAGTTTAATTAGACTGCATGTGAGATTTACATAACCACGATATTAACTATAATGATCTACAACTTATTACAAGTGAAATTATATGACCACAAATTAAGTGTAACACCTTACAAGTAGGAAATGGTAGTGTAAAGAGAAAAAAGAGAAGTGTAAAAGAGAAAAGTGATATGAGAAAAGGAAAAAGGGTTTTGCCATTTTTATTTTCCCGTTCCAAACAAACACGGAAAGACATGGTCCGTATTACACATCACATAAAACATACTAATGCTGTATTATATTTTTAGATAATTATATTTTTTAAAATTTTAAAGTGAAGTATGCAACAACATATGACAAATAAATTGCAATAAATAATAAGAATAACTAAATAACATGTGCCCACAAAAAAAAAAAAAAAAATCTGACATGTAAAGAAGCAACCGTGCTGGTCTCACTACCCTAAAAAACAAATATTTGCCTTATCATTGGGTGTTGAGCTACCGTCAACTAGCGGTAAAAGTTCTCTCACAATAACCAGCCACCCGGTGTGAGCGTGTGCATGAGTCCTTTGTTTAGATGAAAAACAGTTGTCCACTATAAAATAAAGTTTAAATTAAAACAAAGAATAGAACTCTTACAAAAAATGAAATTTATATTGAAACCAACTACTGAAGTTCTTCACGCTAACAAATTACAACAACTAAGCGACGCAATTTGAACGCTCATGAGGAAATCATAACATGCATATCATACAATTATGAAGATCTGAAATATCCACACTATAAATTACAATTCCAAACATATATATTTACACGTTGATCTCCGTAGAGAAAGGGTGCACTTTTGATTACTACCGAAAACACAACACACAAACACTTTTTCGTTTTTCTACTCAAAACTCGAATTCTCATTCTCACGGTCGAGGGTCTTAGATCGGCACTACATCAATGCTTCTGATCCAAAAGTGTTTTTTCCTCATATTTTTGACAGGATCAATCAGTAACGTCCAACCGTTTGTGGTGAAAAATCTCTATCATACTTATCCTTGTTGTATATTATTATTATTACAATATTATTAACTCTGATACGGTTAGAAATCCAATCAGGACTCATGTAAATGATTATTTGATATCCTAATTATTCTTCTTTACTTTTCATGAGCCGAAAAGCGAACGAAGCGGGAGAAGAGATCCGAATCCGATCCGAGAGCAAAATGCTAATGAATCCATTTGAAAATGAAAAATGTCTTCTTTAATTTTCATTTTCCTCGCCAGTTCTCCAATCCGAAACCGAAGCGGACCCCGCCCCTCTTCCAGCTCATCAATCCCCGCGTCGAAAAGATACACCAAATTAAACCGTCCATCTTCAATCACATCAACGGTGTGGATACATCCAGCTCACGGATCCACGGCTCCACCACTGCCCAATCAGAAACCAAACCCTTTTCCCTATAAATATATCTTCTCACGTTCAGCAATTCCTCGCAGTCATCGCAGCAACCAAGCTCCTTTTACTTTTCCAATTTACAGAACACACCCGTTCTCTCTCCAACCTCTTCCTCAGTTCAATGGCGCCCAAGGCCGAGAAGAAGCCAGCGGAGAAGAAGCCCGCGGTGGCGGAGAAGCCCGAAGAGGAGAAGGAGAAGCCTACCAAGGCTGAGAAGGCCCCCGCCGGCAAGAAGCCCAGGCCGAGAAGCGCCTCCCCTCGAAAGACGCTGCATCGGCCGGCGACAAGAAGAAGAAGAAGAGGAAGGCGAAGAGCGTGGAGACGTACAAGATCTACATCTTCAAGGTCTTGAAGCAGGTGCACCCTGACATTGGGATCTCTAGCAAGGCCATGGGGATCATGAACTCCTTCATCAACGACATCTTCGAGAAGCTCGCCCAGGAATCCTCCCGCCTCGCTCGCTACAACAAGAAGCCCACCATTACCTCCCGCGAGATCCAGACCTCGGTCAGGCTTGTGCTCCCTGGTGAACTCGCCAAGCACGCTGTGTCCGAGGGGACCAAGGCGGTGACTAAGTTCACCAGTTCTTGAATAAGGGTTTTCTGGTGGTCGGTTTAGGGATCTAGGGGTTTTGATTTTTGTTTTTGTTGGGGGGTACTGTTTTGTGTTTTGATTGTTCTTTTGGCATCATTTACATGGGCCTACTTACTTTTGTTGTAATTAGTTCGTATTATCTATTAATTGGAAAAAATAGTCTTTTTAAAATATTTGTCAGGGTGATTGGATCAGGCATTTGAAGATATCAGTATTTCACTTCTTTTTCTTCTTTGTTTGGTTAGATTAGAAGCGAATTTATCGGCGCCATTGCGTGTAATTTGTTTTCTAGGTATTATTTATTTAATTGTGATCTAATTATTTTTGTTGGAAATATTTTTTTATTGACGTTGATGTGATGTATTTGGCTTATCTACAGAACTATCTGTCTGATGCTCAAGTGGACCTTGTTCTAATCGTTGCTTTTGGACTCTTTTTGCTCTTTCTTCCCTAGTGCGAAAATCTCTTTCTTCTTTAGATGTCCAATTGTTCAATTAATGGGCACTTGTATATGATAGAGGTTCCACAACTTTGATCCTTTCTCTGTGTCGTCTGCCCCACGAGATTCTATCTCGTGGCCGGCAGTTTGTTATCCAGTCCTATAAATTTGCGATCTTGGTGATCGAACTGTTGGGGGAGTTGGAGCCATGGATCCAAATCTAGGTGAAGAAGCTGCCCCTCTTGTTGTTGTGGTGGAAGATGGCGGGCGGACTGCAGTCCGACCGTCAAAGAACCACGCAAGAGATGCTCACATCCTTAGCTTTTCTTTCTTCTTCATCTTCTGTGCTTATAGTGCTGCGCAGAATCTCGAGAGCACTGTGAACACGGTGAGTCCCTTTTTTCTCCTTTGTATTGTGATAACTTGATTGTATCGTGTAGCTAATCATGCTTTTAGGTTAATTTATATTTTGAACGACAAATAACAGAAGGAAACCTTGGCACGAGTTCGCTGGGAATTCTGTACACTTCATTTACTCTGTTCTCAGTGGTGGCGTCTCCGGTCGTTAGGGGCTTGAGGGCAAAGAGGGCTCTGGTTCTTGGCACTACTGGATATTTGCTGTTTATTGCTTCGAATTTGAAGCCATCCTGGTGAGTGCCAAATTGACTTCATACATTGTTGTAATTGTGACCAGAAAGACGGTAATTGATTCCTTGTGTTGTTTGTTCACCAACTTTTGCCTATATCATCTGGTTTAGTGTAAAATCAGATTAAATTTGATTGCCTAGTTTGGTGAGTTGAAACATACTAGTCTTTATCCATCAAAACATCAAGCTACTTTGGCTTTGCGGATAGAACTCATTTACTTGTTTTCACTCAGTTTAGGTCTTTAGGCTTATGGAACTATAGAGTAGTGTTCTTATTTTGTAACCCTTGGTCACGGAAAGAAAAAATACTTTTCGTTTCACATATTTCTGCACAGATCTGTTTCTCCACTTGACAAATTGTACAAGTTCAAGTATATTGAATATAGAGATTTGTATCAGTTATGTGATTTGAGCTCTTGAATATTGGTTGCTTTGTTGGCAAAATCCTGGCGACCAGTGAGGAGCTCTTCCAGGTTGTATCCAGTGATACAGTCTATAATTTCATTTTGGTTTTCAAATTTCGTGAAGATATTTGGAAACAGGCTTCTTTTTTTGATTGAAAAAGAAGGAACACATGGAAAAGTGAGGCCCCTATTTTTCCGGGTATGACTTTTGATGAGGGGTTAGGAACGGCAAAAAAACATTACACTGCGGCTTGTGAAAATTTGAAGCCAATTTCAGAGCTTTTAGCTCTGAATTGGGTTGAAAAAAGGAAGAAGTTGTAATAGAATACTATTATCTTGATGAAAGAATCCTTTTCCTTGGAATCCATTTAAGTGCATTTTAAAGTTGAGTTCTAAACCATGAATACTGAGCATCTTTTCATACAAACACAAAAGAAAGATAGCTAGAATTTTCCAATGTGTTCATATAAACAAGTGGGAAAAAGGAAAACACAGGGGACAAAGCCTCCCAAGAACTTCGATATGATCATGATTCGTGATTCTCGATTCCCTTCCTTCCTTTTTGAAGACTAATTGAAAGTAATGACCGTGAAGAAGAGGATCTTCTGAATTTGGAGCCTTTTGACAATCAGTGCTTCTTTAATTCTAGAAATGGAAAAGATCAAGTTTTAGTTTCTTACTTTGTTTGGATCATTCTGAAATAGACCGTGAGTCATTTACACTGCAGTGGGGTGGAATGTCAGAAGAGAGTGCTCAATGAGCAGTTTCTTGGACAGATTATTGGTAAATGCAGTTTACATGCTTTTTTGTAATTGAGTAATGTTAATCACACCAGTGGTCTTCTAATTGAGTAAAATAAGGGGGACAGTGCAACAAGTTGTACTGATTCTCAACTCATCCTCCAACCTAAGGATGACAGTAGAACAGTAGTCCGATACCACTGGTCCATGTATCAATACTCTTTCTACTTTCTGTTGCACTTTCATCGTCATTATTCTATTGAAACAAACAAGTGTTGAAAGTGAAAAAAATCTGATGTTAGTTCAGCTGCAATCTTAGTGTCTATTATGCTTATTTCTTCTACAAACAAATTTTGCTTTGAGAGAGCACTTTTCACTTTCTCAAGGTTGAACGCTTACCATTTGTCAAACATGCTCTAATAAGCATGTCACGATTTGGTAAACCTTGATAAGTGTAGTAGAATCTTGATTGTGAAACATCATATATTAAATACCTTTGCACTGTAGTACTGCAGCCGTTATCAGTTTCTTCCAAGCCTTGGTCTTTACAGTATTTTTGTGAAACATTCAGATGCAATAGCTTTCCCTGGGATTTATTAATGATCCGATGTTAAGTACCTTTTTTCTCCAGGTATACAATGGTGCCGGCTTCCTTATATCTTGGCTTTACTGCATCCATAATTTGGGTTAGTCAGGTGTGTAACTACCAATTTCTTTCTTTCTTTACATTTTTGTTCTGCTCTTTCCTGGTATGGGCCAATACTGTTTCTTGCCTCATAGTCTAGGAATATTGATACATCTTCGGGTATATTAGGGGACATATCTTACTTCTGCTGCACTTAGCCATGCAAGAGATTATCATTTGCATGAAGGCACTGTTATTGGTAACTTCAATGGTGAATTTTGGGGAATGTTTGCTAGCACCCAGGTACCAAATTTTTTTTTCTTATTGCCAAAATGAAGAAAATCTCATGCCTGAATCTCCTTGAGAAATTTCTGTTCTGATAGACTCTAACCCTTATTAAATTCCATTTTATAGGTTGTTGGCAATTTGATCTCATTTTTCCTGCTGGGAGATGGAATGGTGAGATGGTTTGGCAATTTCAATAAATGTCTTATTAGATTCTTGATCTGAATTTTATTTAATCTCTTGTTACATGTGAGAAGAACTGTTTATTTGGATTTCCGTGATTGTCATTTGAAACTAACTTATTGTATGTGGTGCTTCGCATGCTTTTGGGTGGGCTCATAAAAAGGGGTTTATGCTATTTATGATTTCCTGTAAGATTTTGCTTGTAGTCCAGGTTCTGGTGTATCTTTGTTTTTCCTTTGAGTCGTGAAGTATCACATTATTGTTTAAAACTAGTATAAAATATTAGAATGACAATTACAATAGTAAAACTAGTATAAAATATTAGAATAACAATTACAATAGGGAGTATCAGTTGTGTCATCCCTTATCTCAAAACTCTGATCCATATCAATTTGTGTATTATCCTATCCGCTTTTTTTATTTTTATTTTCCGGAAAAAAATTCTATTTGTTGTGATGTCTTCTCTTGAGAAGATCTGCTTGCGCTTCTGTAATTAGCAAATAGGGACTTTTTTCATGAAATTTTGAACCCTGACCTCTATGTGAGATTTTGCTTTATGTCTATTTTTGCAGAAATATATTCCATTCATCTCTTGCTATATGCGCTATTGTAGTTCCAACTATTATCTGCTGAAAGATGTTGAACTAGGATTTTGAGCTGATATCATGAAGGAGGGAGCTATCTTTAGACATTGCACACCATTGTCTGCTTGTATTGACCTAAGATTTCATGCTGCACTCATGCATAAAAGAGTTATCATTGGATATGACAAAACATTGCCTCCTTAGTCAGACCAAAACCTTTAATCTACAATGTTGCGTTAGAGATCCTTGCAAGAGGCACTGTGAATTTTGTGTTGACCTTTTCTCTACTTCTCTTTTGTTTTCTTTAATCTTCTGATAAAGGTTTGAAAAATTCGCCGATATGGATATATTTTATCAGATTTCAAGAATGCTAATCCGATCCAACCAATACCAAAAGAGGCCAATTTCACTGATATTGGCTAATAAAGGTTGATATTGGAAAGAGATCTGAGCTTTGAAGTACCAAAAGTGAAATTTGACTTTTCCTGTATAAATGCTCGAAGATCATCATTTGCAGTTAAAATTTTTAAAGTCGACAATTGAGCTGTCAAAAAATAAAAATCATCCTTTTTAGATCCACAATCAAAATCTAGCCAACTAGAAAAGATTAAATAACAATGTTGAGTGGTGGATTGTATAAATCATTTTATCAATATTTGATCCAATCCAATATAACAAACTATATCATAAGCTCTTTATCTTAGTAGTATATTCAATAATTAAGAAGTTACTTCAAAACTGATTTTGCTAATAAATTTAACTTCTTTGAGACCCATCTCACATGATTCTTTACGGCATTTAGATGTTATGAATTATAGATTCACCATAACTGAATGTGAGGTTTCCTAGAACTTCGTTGTGCTTCTTATTTTCTACCATGGTTATCGTGGAGTGATCTAATGGTGTAAATATAATAACGCTGATATTCTAGGTGTGTTCAGTCATTAGAGGGCATAGTTATGCATTCAAAATGTAGTCAAATGTTGTGATAAATTACATTTTGCATGCATTATAATGAAATAAACATATAATATTGTGGTTTAACTTCTGTGGCATGTATCATACGGTCTCATTTTGACAGATATATGGATGTTGAAAATGGTATACACTTGCTGTATGCATTTGATGAAATAAACATATAATTTTGCAGCATGACTTATGAGGCATGTGTCACGGAGTCTCATTTTGACTGATCCCATGTTGAAAATGGTATTCACTTGCTGTTGTAATTTAAATAACATATTCATCAGGGATGATATTTAGTCTTCATGATTCATGCATGAACAATGTCTAAAGTGCTACACTTTGATTGCTAAAAGTTACCCCATAGATCTCATGTTGTTTATGTGTCAGTTCATGAGTACATGCATGATTTTTATTCGAAGTTTGACACGCTGTATGATGTGAAAGTCTCAATAATTTATACCTTATTCTGTAGGAAGGGGATAGCACAAATCTACTGTTTACTGTCTTTCTTGGGTGTATGATCTTGGGAGCCATTTTGATGTGCTTCTTATCCAAAAGAGATGACAAATTGGAAAGTCTTCCTGGACAGGCATCTGTTGGTAACATTCTGAAATCTGTTATTGCTCCTCTGTTGGAAGCACGAGTATGGTTGATTATACCGCTTCTAGCATATTCAGGCTTAGAACAAGCCTTTGTATGGTAAACAATTCTGATCTTGTTCCACATATAGTTTATTGAAGAAGAAGTTTATTGGTTGGATGCTATGTTTAGCTTTTCAATTACTCGTGGCTTTCTAATCAGGGCTGAATTTACAAAACATGTCGTCGAACCAGCTTTTGGTGTCTCAGGAGTGGGTGGTGTGATGGCTATATTTGGTGCTGCTGATGCAATTGTAAGTGCACTAAGGAGGTGATGTTATCATTTCTCGGGGCCCGCTATTGACATTCTCTAATGATCTTTCTTTTTATGCTTCTTATTTTCCCTATCGAATGGATCTCATGCTGTTTTGGTGTATTCATTTCAGGGAACTGTTTTCTGCATTACTTCCATTTTAATTTGTATTTCTTTTGTGGCATAGTTATGTGCATTTCTCACACATGCACCTATTGTTATGTCCATTTGTTACGCCAGTGTGCACTATACCCCATTTGTTCCTCTTGACAGTACCATTCTGAATTCTTGCTCCTCTTGCTCTTCTCATCAATGAAAGTGAGAATTTTCTATTGTAATCATCAGAGATACTGTCCGTTGTCATATATTTCTTGCCTTCCCCAACAAATGAGGGACCATATCATAATCTAACATTTGATATTAGATATGTTATTCTGTAGTCGCCTTTTCCAGAAAAAGAGGGATCAAAATTATCATCTAACATTTGAAGATATAATTGTTTTGGTTGTGAATGTTACTATTCAACCACCTTGAGTTATATGGTGACTTAACAGTTAATACACATTCCCCATGTCTCCACATGTGCATGCACATACACATCTTCCATCTCTCCATAGGCATGCATTTCTTCCTGTGACAGTACATGCTGACTTTCTACTCTTTTTCTCATCAGTGAATCTGCAAGCTTGCGTGTTATGACCACCATATGCTATTTTGTTCTCATATTTTGGTTGCCTTCCCGGTAAATGAGGGATCAAAGCATAATCTAACATTTGAAGATATAATTGTTTTGGTCAGGGATGCCACCATTCAACCACCTTAGTGCCTGATATGGCAACTTAACGTATTTAATGCCTAACTGAGACATTTTGATAAAGCTCTAGCTTATCTTGATTTCTTTTTGCCATTAATTGTAAATCCATGTCTATTTGCTGCCCTGTTAAATTATTGGCTAGTATCAACTCAAAATTCTTGCACTATTATCATTGCTGATATTATTGTTTGCTCCCATGTGCTTTTAGTTATGAGCCTTCACAAGACAGAACTTGACGCATTGTTATCTTGTATTGCCAATGTTATGTAACAAAGTCTTGTTCTGATCTTCTAGTGTTCACTGGTTGCTGGGCGATTAACATCTGGCCTTTCTTCGGTAACTTGGATAGTCGCTGGTGGAGCCTTTATTCAAACACTCGTCATGCTATGGCTTCTTTTTGGTTACAGGTATCTTGTACTATAAAATCTCATCACTATTCTTAATCCTTCTTCCGTTGAATTGGGGTAGTAGGGTTTTGAGCATGTCTCAAATCCTGCAAAGCCCTGCAAAAAAAGTAACCACAAATTTGAAATTGGTCCAATGGATGTCAACTTGACACCTAACTCCTGGTCAAGGAAACTGAGCAAAAGAGGGCATGCCATAGAACCTTGATGGTTGTTGGCTGGTAGATAGGGCTTGCTTATTTATTTGGCTTCAGATGAAGGTTCTAAAGTTTACTTGTCATTGGCCATATTATTGTTATACTGTTTATCATGGAATGTTATCAATGTACCTTCTTTTTTTTTCTGTTTTATGTACTGCAGCTTAAGTAGCGGAACACTCGGCACTGTTTGGCCTCTTGTTATGGCTATCCTATGGGGTGTAGGTGATGGAGTATTCAATACCCAGCTAAATGCGTTGCTTGGAATGCTCTTTAAGCGTGATATGGTAATCACTTTCTAATTAATTGTGACTGATATGATTAATTGCACAGAAATTCCATTGCAAATTCTGCTCCCACAGGTTATTCCTTATTATAAGTTTATAAACACATGTTTCTTTGACAATTTTTCATCTCTTGATCTTAGATCCCCAATTTCCTGTTCGCCCCTCTTTCTCCATGTAAAAGGAAAAAGTTCAAATTGTAGGGTGGGATTTCCCCCTCTACCTTTGAGAAAAGTTATTTTTAACTGAATGTGCAACTTTTCTTGGACGATCTGCTGCATGACGCAGAGCAGTAACAATTGTTGTTTCCTGATCAATATTTTCCTTCAGATTTCATTACTTCAAGCTGGGAATTTTTGTAACAACTTGTTTGTTTCCAGAAGTAGATAAATTGTTAAAATCATTGTCTAGTTTTTGCTAATAAATTTAAAGTGTCTGAAGTTTGCCGCAATTTTCAAGTGCCCGCGAAACTCTTAGCTAAAGCACGATAAATGCATCTCATACTGAACTGATGTAAACAGTTTAGAGACCTTAGAATGATTGTACAACACACTAACGCTAAACTCTTTTGCAACAGGAGGCTGCTTTTGCGCAGCTGAAGTTGTGGCAAAGTGGTGCGATGGCAGTCGTGTTCTTCTTAAGTCCGCACGTATCCTTGCAGGCGATGCTGCTAATAATGGTCGCCGTGCTCTGTGTTGCGCTAGCTGGGTTCCTGTATCTCACCCTCCATGTCGAGAAACCATCCTCTTCGGAGTCTCATGAAGGTGCGGCCATCACAGTTAGTACATGATTGCCACAGTTGGAGGAGCAATGCAGTACTGCAACTGTGTTTTTGTATTGTTTCAGAGAAATTTGTATGAAAAGGCAAAAAAAAAAAAAAAAATGTTGTAGGTTGGTTTCTGCTCTGACTTTTAACTGTGGCCTTAAAAAAAAAAATTACTGTCTCTCTTCTAATTTTGCCACAAATTTGATGCTTGAAGCTGATAACTTATTCCTCAGAGTTTTTATTTTTTTCCTTTTTGTAAAGCAAAATATTTTATATTTGCAAAGTGGTCCGGGGTATTGTTAACTTTCTAACTTTTCGGAGGGCGGCAATTTCGAAGCTTGTACCAAAATTTTCAAATTTATACACAAGGCTTCTATGTGGCTCGAGAGGACAAAACTCAAGAGGCCAGTTTCGTCATTCTTTTTTCCTCTTCTCGTTTCCAAAGGGACTAGGGAGCGGATATTGGCACCGTAGAAAATGAGGAAGGCAACCTTCTGATTAAGATCACAAGGCACCTCAAAATTTGATAAAAGCATCCCAAATAAATAAAAAAAATAGCAAAACTATCATCTCCTCCTCCTCCTCTTCCACCTATGCTGGCGAATCCGAGCCTCCCCCCTCACCTGGCGACAACCTCCTCTCCCCGGCCTCCCCCTCGCCAACGAAGCCTCTCCCCGTTCTACTCCCCCCCCTCCTCACTGGCGACTCTTATTACCATTCTCCTCCTCCTCTTGTCTCTCTTCCTCCCCCCAACCCTCGCTGGCCATTGGCGCCCCCGCTCTATCTCCCCCCGACCTCCCCAGCCCCCTCCCCCATGACCCCCTTTTCCTTCCTCCCCCACTTCTCTCCCTCTCCCCCCTCCTCCCTTATACCTGTTCGGCCAGTCTGGTCGAACAGAGATTACTCTGTTCGGGTGGGGGAGGGGAGGTTTGGGGGGAGGGTGGGTGGAGAGAGAGGGGGGTCGCCAGAGTTGGAGGAGGAGAGAGATTGGATGGAGGAGGAGGGAGAAAGGGACATATAAGACTTTTCACCACGAGTGAAATGATTAAAAAAAATAATAGCACACTTTTTTTTTTTTTTTTTTTTGTCCGCTTTTGTTTCTAAGGCTCTGGTCGCCTACTCAACCGTAAACACCCCCCTCTTCTCAAAAAAAATAAAAATAAAAATTCTCTCTCGCAAGAAATAAAATTAATGTGAATCTAATATTTGGGCTATGATTCTCTTATTTCTATCGTCATCTCTCAAATTGGTCCTCCGTCGGCGCCGTTTGTTGATCGCCTACATGGCCACGTGGATGACACTGTGGACGACGACGGTGGTCGTGGTGTCATTCACGCCAAAACTAGCGTTCATGTGGGCCGTGTCACCGTTCTCGCGGGGGTGCGGGGAGGGTCTGTGTCTACTAGCTTAGCTCTCCACGAGTGTAGAGAGAAGGCAAAAGCAAGAGAGAGTATTTTAATTCTATGACATGACTTCGGTTGACCAGCCAGTCGATTTGTGTTCTTTGGCGTGCTCCAGCCCCAATAGGGAGGTCGAAGGCGGTCGACTTCTTCGTGCCACCGCTGTTCTCGTCGCCACTTCCGCTGGGCTCGTTCGTGCTGTGGGGTTGCGGGAAGCGCCGGACGCGAATTTTGAGTCCAAATTTTTAAAATTTTTTATTCCAAATCACTTTGTGCGTGAATTTGAAGGGCAGCTGAAACTTGCGGTGTAAAGTTGCAAAACAATTAAGGGTGAGTTGAGGGGCTGTGGTGTATTTCTCATTAATTGTAAGTTGAATTTTAATTTTAGAAAATTACTGACTTTTCCTTGATTCAAAAAAAAAAAAAAAAAAACTAATCAAAATATTTTAAAAAAATCCAATAAACTATCGAGAGCTACCGCTGTTACGTCATATTTGTGAAAACTTAAGCAGTTTTTTTTATTAAAATCCAGCGAAAATTCATGGCCGTTTTAAAAACAAATCTATCATAAGTTTATGCGCAAACAGTGCCTAGTTAGAACTTAAAATGGACTTAAAATAAAAGTGACACGTGGAGTCTTATCTAATAACAAAATAGATGTTGAATCATCATCTAATCAATTTGGGAATAAATATCCAATTTTGCTGTCAAAAATAACATTTCTTTTTTTTTTTGAAAAAGTAAAAAAAAAAAAAAAAAAAAAAACAGAAATGAATCATCAGCATAATAACACACGCTGCATTTTTACTATAAAAAAGCGAACCGTTTCCTTTCAATTAGAGGCTCTCCCCGCTCCAACATCCAAACCACCGCCTTTCCCCCCTTTTAAAATCCCTTTTCCCCCAGTTCCCTTTTCCTAAAAAATTACTTCGATTTCGCCCCTAAATTCTTTCATTACAACTCACCCCTTCTCGAAATCAAATTCGAATTGGATGGCGGTAGCAGCGGCGGCGTCGGCGACCCGCCGCCTCCGCGACCTCCAGTCACAGGCCGGCAACAAGACGTGCGTCGACTGCTCGCAGAAGAACCCGCAGTGGGCCTCCGTCTCCTATGGCGTCTTCATGTGCCTCGAGTGCTCCGGCAAGCACCGCGGCCTCGGCGTCCACATCAGCTTCGTCCGATCCGTCACCATGGATTCCTGGTCAGAAATCCAGCTCAAGAAGATGGAGGCCGGCGGCAACGACAAGCTCAACTCCTTCCTCTTCCAGTACGGCGTCCCCAAGGAGACCGACATCGTCGTCAAGTACAACACCAATGCCGCCTCCGTCTATCGAGATCGGATCCAGGTCCCCCACATTCCTTGATTTCTCGGAAAAAAGAATTGATTTTTGATGTAAAAAATCTCATCTTTGTGTTCGCGGTTGTCTCTCAGGCGCTGGCTGAAGGGCGGGCGTGGAGGGACCCGCCGGTGGTGAAAGAAACGGTCAGTGCCGCTGGTGGGGCCGGATCGAGAAGGCCGCCGCTAGGGCAGAATCCGCCTCCGAAGAACAATGGGGGATGGGATAGTTGGGAAGCGGAGGAGTTCAAGTCGTCTGATCTTAGGAGACACCAGTCGGTCGGAGATTTTAGGGGCGGAGTCAGAGGTGGAAGTGGAGGTGGGCGTGGAGTGGGGAGAGGTGGTGGAGGCAGCGGAGGTCCTGCGAGATCGAAGTCGACGGAGGATATCTATACCAGGTCGCAGCTGGAGGCGTCGGTGGCAAACAAAGATAACTTTTTTGCGAAGAAGCTGGCAGAGAATGAAGCTAAGCCGGAGGGGCTCCCGCCTTCACAGGGCGGGAAGTATGTGGGGTTCGGGTCAAGCCCGTCTCAGCCCGTATCCCGGAGTAGTTCGCAAGGGGACATGTTTTCTGTTGTTTCTCAGGTAACTTGCATAAAGTTACTCTGTTTTTCTAGTTATTATTATGATCATAATTGCATTACATGAGATGTATTTTGTTTCAAGGCTGGTTGAATGTAAATCGATAGTCTATATATCTAATTTAAGTTGGTGAGGTCTTAGGGTTTGCATTAGAGTTCATGAAAGCTATGAAGATAAGATGAAAATTTGATTTGTATGGATAAAGTTACGAAGGAAGTGTTATTCACTGGTAAATTTTATGTTGGGGATTGCCTTATAGTTGGATAGATAGTTTATTAGCAATTTGAATCAACTTACCTTTAAAAGACAGACACAGTGATCATAATACAGCACAGGTTCTTCATATTCCCTATGTTATTGCAGTATATTCAGATTAGCCTTCACAGAGAAAATTCTGACTTGTAATGGTAGAGAACTGAAACTTGGGTAGTTGCAAAACTTTGGGATGCAGATGATGTTTTGCTTTCTTCATTTGCAAGAGTTGCCGTCTTATCAATGAATGCTTTTGTAGGGACTTGGCCGACTATCCTTGGTTGTAGCTTCTGCTGCACAGTCTGCTGCTAATGTTGTCCAAGCTGGCACGAAAGAGCTGACCTCCAAGGTACTTTCCGCTTACTCTGTTGTTTTCATGGTAACAACGTGTACACTTGATCTTGCCCTACCCCTGATGAAATGAAATCTAGGGACCCCGACCCATATTTGAACCTTGAATCTGTTGCATCTGAAGGAGCCTCTCTAGTAACTCTTCTTGCACATTTTTCTTCATTTTCTATGTTGCATGCCCACTTGTGCAATTCTAAGAAGCATGGACACAAACACGAACACGAAGCAACATGACAAATGCTTACAAAGTAGACTACTAGGATACAACGATATGACTATATATGTGTGTTTGCATGGGTATTTGTAATAATCCTCAACACTTCTAATGATCAGGACATGTTTTATTAAGAGTAGAAAGATTAAACAAAATAAAACCTTTATGATTTAAATCAAAAGTTTGTAATCAAATCATGAAATCAAAGGAAGAAATCTTAAATTCCAATTCAATACCTGCACTACAAGCTTACAATGCCCCTCATATTTGTGAGGTATATGGATTACTTTAAAATAGCATCTCAAAAGAGTGTCTTTTTATGTATGCTTAAGGAACATATGGTTTCAAGAGTGTCTTTTTTTTTAATGCTTACCTAACTTCGACATAGCTCCGATGTGCCCACTGTCTCATGCAAGTGTTGGTGTCTGACTCCTGTTGGACACGAACACGGGACTCACTTTCAAATGGCTATGCTTCATAGGTGTGAGTCTTCATGCCAGACTTCTGTGAACCATAGTTGAATTTATACTCCCATTGGTTGTATGAGCATGAATTCTAAAGCCCAGCCTCCCATCACGTCTCTTCCTACCTGATGACTTCTTAAAGGTTGAACTTATGCATGATCTGAAATTAGGATTTTTCTCTTTTATGTTCCCCAGTAATTGCTCTACTCCTTTGGCATGCATAATATCAAGTTTCATGTGGAAATATGAAAAGTAATGAATTCTAATGCATGCAGCCTCTTCTTTTTGGTAACTATGTACATTATTATGATATCACCGAGTAAACTATTTTTATATATCTAGTACTGATATTTTTATTAGGTTGTTGCTTGGTCAGTCATTGTCCTAGTCATTATGGTAATAATTTAAAATAATTGGTATGTGCTTGTATCAATAGGGAATGTGTAAAACACTACCAATCCTGTTTAGGTAGTAGTGGATGTACTGTGGGTTGCCTTCAATAGGTGGCTCTTGGAGCTTTGTGCAGATTAGTTATAAGGTTTGTGCTGTAAAGTTTGGTCTTAGTCTCTTCAAATATCTAAATTAAGATCATGCTTATGTTAAAAGATCGCTCTCTTAGTTTTATTTTTCCTGTAACCACTTCCAACATGTGGAATATTGTTGTCTTACTGATCTTACTTGCAACTGATAGTAATTGAGATTTTCATGATCTCTTTTGCATTCCAAAGAGTGAAGCACATTAAACTTTGTTAGTTATGTAGGGAGAGAGGAGATAAAAAGCTATGGAAGAGTTTTTTAAACTTAATGGAAAAGATAGTGCAGAGATCGGAGTTCAGAGGAAGCGAGAATGCAGTTCCAGCAGGCCAGGACAGGAGTAGGCCGACCGGCGTGCACAATGTGCACATGGTAGCTCGGTCGACCGCCCGGTCGACCGACTAGCATGCATGGAGTCTCGGTTGGACTCGGTCGACCGACCGGTCGGCCGAGTGGATGGGTTGGTCGACCTCCTGTCGATCGACAGGCGAAACTGTTCTCCTGAATGGATTCGGGCTTCGTTTCTGATTTGGAGTCAAATCCAATTGTGGTTTCCTAAAATCCTGGACCTCTCTGGCTATAAATAAAGGGGTAGAGCCCTCATGAATCGTATCCCCTGAAAATCTCTCAGAAAAATTTGTATTGATTGTTGAATCAATAAAATCTCTCCCTTGTCCCGAGGACGTAGGCAAATTGTCGAATCTCATTAAATATTGTGTGTTTTCTCTCTTGTTTATTGTTCTTGTTCTTTTGGGTACTTCTCTGTTGCATCTCTCTCAGTTGATTGTGGTTTCTTAATTGGGTTGTTGTCAAGTTCAGCGCTCGCGCAATAAGTGGTATAAGAGCATCCCAGGTTCATTGTGGGATCGTGTGTCGATTTCAAGAGCATTAGTTGCTGTTTGGCGGAGATCGTGTGTCGATTTCGGAACAGCGTTGGGACTGTTTGTGGGATCGTGTGTCGATCTTAATTCTCAAAACTGCGTTTGGATTGCTTAAGGAATCAAATTTGGTGGAGTAAATCGTTTCGAAAACTCTCCTAGGGTTTCACTTTGAGAGTTTGAAGTGAAGATCCTATCTTTATTTAGTTTTTGATCCAACTCTGTTTGTTTTTCACATTGCTTTGAGGGATCTATTGAGAAGATGGCTGGAGAGAGTATATCTATGGTGAAATTCATGAACCCACATTCATTGAAGTTTGATGTGGTGAAGTTCAATGGTAAGAACAACTTCAGGATGTGAATATGTGAGGTGATTGATGCATTGATGGCATCAAACCTCGAATACACTCTACGGTTAGAGAAAAAACGTGAGACCACTTTTGAAGTGGATTGGGATAAGATGAATCGAACGACGTGTGGTTTGATAAAGTCCTGTTTAACACAAGACATTAAGTATCATGTGTTATATAAAATATCTGCAAGACAGCTGTGGGAGAATCTGGAGAAGAAGTATCTGACAAAAAATATAGAGTCTTGTTTGCATTTGAAGAGTAGGCTCTATGGCTTCCAGTGAAGAAAGAAGTCTCCATGGATGAACACATGAATAACTACATCAAGATTCTTACAGATTTAGTTAACGTGGATACGAAGATCGAAGAAGAGGATAAGACGTTGATTCTACTGAACTCTCTTCCTGAAGAAGAGTATGGGAGCTTTGTCCTAACTTTGATCAACGATAAAAAAACACTTAACTACACTAATGTGTCCGATGCTCTTGTAAATTATGAAGGAGGAATGACAAGCAGTTTTCTTCCAATGGTACATCAGCAGAGACGTTGACGATAAGAGGCAGATGTTCCAATTGGAAGGACAAGGACGGGTGTGAGAGATCAGAGTCCAGACCAGGATTCAGAGATCTGAAGAAGAACCAGTGTGCCTTCTGCCAAGGGATAGGGCACTGGAAGGTTGATTTTTTTAAGGATCAAGGATAAGAGTAAGGAGTCAAAGTTTGAGGCAAATCTTGCACATGTGGTCAGTATTCACGCCAGTACTTCACAGACAGATAGATCGGATTCGGACTCAGACTCATTGGTATTCTCTTTCACTGTCACTACTCCTATCGTTGGTTACTCAGGAGATTCTGAGTGGATGTTAGATACTGGAGTTCCTATCATGTGTGCCCGAATAGAGATTGATTTTCTAACTTTGAGAAGTTAGATGGATGTTCTGTTATCATGAGTGATGATCACCCATGTAACATGGAAGGCATAGGTACAGTCCAGATCTAGATGTTCTATGGGATGGTACGGGAACTGAAGAAAGTGAGGTATGTACCTCAAGTGAAAAAGAATCTTATCTCAGTTGGTGTCTTGAAAATATTGGATCATGTATTATATGTTAGAGATGGTGTTCTCAAGATAACTAGAGGCTCAATGGTGGTGATGAAGGGCATCCGACGCAATAACCTATACTACTGATAGGTAGTACGGTTATAAGGCGAGTGACGACTTCTATTTCTTCAGATGATGATTGCTCACAGGTTTGGCATTATCGGACATACAGGTGAAAAGGCTTTGAAAGCTCCAACAAAGAAGGGATCATTCGAATGTGTATCTACCTGTAACATGAAATTGGGTAGACACGACGTTCTGGATAAGAAGACGAAGGTGAAATTCGGCATCACTACTCACTGCTCGGAAGGTTTTCTTGATTGTGTTCACGTAAATATTTGGGGACCTGCTGAGACTGCATCACTTGGAGGTCATAGGTACTTTGTCTCTTTTTTTGATAATTTATCTAGGCATTGTTGGATATATCCTACGAGACAGATTTGAAGCCCTAGGTATATTGGTGAAGTAAAAGGATATGATGGAGAAACAGACTGGTCGGAAGATTAAGGAGCTTCTAATTAGTAATGTTGAAAGATTTAAGAACCAATTCCTACAATTTGGTTAGAACAATGGTATTGGTACGCACTTCACAGATGGAATATATGGGTTGGCTAAGAAAATCAACCGTTTTTTTGCTGGAGAAGGCTCAATGTTTGTTGTCTAATGCACGATTAGATAAATCATTTTGGGCTGAGGCGATTGTATATGCTAGGCATCTTATAAATAACTTATCATCGACTGCGAAAGGAGACAAAACTCCGTTGGATATTTGATCGGGTGGAGCTACTCAGGATTATGATTTGCCGCGAGTATTTGGAAGTCCAACCTACTTTAGTGCCAAAGATGGTAAGGTAACTCCTCGAGCAAAGACGTTTGTGTTTTTGGGCGTCAATAGAATTTTGAAAGGTTACAAATTATGGGACCTTGAAAACAAGAAGATTGTACTGAGTAGACATGTCATATTTGATGAGATTTCATTGTTGAAGTCTACTGTCTTTCAGCAGGTGGAGAGATTGAAGACAAAGAATGTATCGCAGTGGGTGGAGGTTGATGCTACTCCACCACCTCTAATTGGTTCAGTATCAGTAAGGACTTCACCGGATGTGACACCGGGTGGAGATCATGTAGCTAATTTTGATGCTGAATAAATTGAAGATATTGATGAGAATGTCGAATTGTTTACATCTATTAGAACCAAGCTAAAATCACGAAAGTGGGTGAAGAAGCATAAATCTCAAGTTAGTGAGCGTGACAAACTCAAATTGAAGGCCGTTGTTCTCCATGACGGTATTTGAAAGGAGGTTCATATGACTCAGCCAGTTCAGTTCGCTGCTAAAGATTTAATTCCAGTTGTTTGAGTTCGGTGGAGCTCATTTAAATGAACTACGAATGACTTGATCCCTTAGACAAGATACATAGGCAGCCCCACATGCGCAACCACATTTGGTGATGCAACCCGTATGAAGCTATTTGATATATTTGGGTTCTCGAGAATTGACAGCGGAAGCTGATTTGGACTTCACGTAGAGGTGAAGTGTTGTGATATTGATGAACATTTGATCTTCCGGCGAGAAGATAGTTGAGCTTGCATAAAGGGGTTGTGCATCCAAGTTGTTAAGCCGATATTGATATTTAGTGTGCTCTACTCAGATTTGATTTGACCGTCTTGAAGACATTAGAGAGCCAGTCAGTTGGAGAGTCAATATTGGCTCATGTTGGGTTCTTCCTGATGTCATTTGGAATGGTATTCCATTCAGTTGTTAAGTTGTAAACACGTTCGTTAGTCGACTTATATAGTGTTATTTCTCTTCGGTGGAGTGACAGGAAAACATGTATGGTGCATTCTGTTTTGATAGCTAAGCTTAAGTTTGGAATCAATACAATTGATATTGGAGCTTGGAGAGAGTCGCCTGAGGGGACGACAAACTCAAGTTGGATCCGGTGTGATCATTTGAAATCAATTGTAAGTGTGCTGGCGATTAGTTTGGAACCGGTTTCGTCCGTTTGGCTAAGTCGAGATCGTGTGTCGATTTCGCCGAGATCGTGTGTCGATTTCGTTCGGAGCGCTCAAGTCAAGATCATGTGTATCTCGCCGAGATCGTGTATTTATTTAGCCTGATGTTCGTTGGAGTTCAGCTCAGATTTGAAAAATCTTCACCGAGGTGGAGAATTGTAGGGAGAGAGGATGTAAAAAGATGTGGAAGAGTTTTTTTAAACTTATTGAAAAAGATAGCACACAGCTCGAAGTCAGAGAAAGCGAGAACGCAGTTCACAGCAGGCCAGGATAGGGGCCAGCCGACCTCCCGGTCGACCGGCGTGCACAGGATAGCTCGGTCGATCGCCCGGTCGGCCGTAGCAGGAGAATAGTTGACCGGTCTGGTCGACCGACTGGCATGCATGGAGTCTCAGTTGGACTCGGTCGACCGATCGGTCGGCCGAGTGGATGTGGCGGTCGACCGACATGCGAAGTTCTCCTAAACGGATTTGGACTTCGTTTCTGATTTGGAGTCGAATTCAATTGTGGTTTCTTAAAACCCTGAGTCTCTCTGACTATAAATAAAGAGGTAGAGCCCTCATGAATCGTATCCCCTGAAAATCCCTTGGAAAAATATGTATTGATTGTTGAATCAATAAAATCTCTCTCCCTTCTCCCGAGGACGTAGGCAAATTGTCGAACCTCGTTAAATATTATGTTGCTTTCTCTATTATTTATTGTTCTTGTTCTTTTGGGTACTTTTCTGCTGTATCTCTCTCAGTTGATTGGGGTTCCTCAATTGGGTTGTTGCCAAGGCTAGCGCTCGCGCAACTAGTTATCTGTCATTTCCTCTCATCCATTTAAACACTGGTTTTGCTTAAATCTAACACAAGTTACACAACGTATTGTCGAGGTTTTTGTCTTATGGTGCTTTCAACTTATCCCGCATAAATTCTGTTTAGCTTGCATTGGAGTAATCAGGGATCCCAGAAGCTTGATGTTAAAACTCATGATTGATGTCAAGAGGGAGCTGCATTCTTGTTGAGTTATTAATTGTGTCATCTCACATTGTCGAGCTAGATGCCATGAATTGAACCACTCTCTTCATCTGACAAATCCTTCTAACATGTGGCGTTTATTTGATTAAACTTGAAATAGCATAGATTTTTCCTATATTGTTGCATCAAACCTTTAGTATTTAAAGTTTGTATTTGAGTTCTGGCACATTTTGAAATGCAGGTGAATGCGAGTGGATATGATAATAAAGTGAATGAAACAGTGAATGTGGTCACCACAAAAACCTCTGAAATTGGACACAGGACCTGGGGAATCATGAAAGGTGTTGTAGCCTTGGCGTCACATAAAGTTGAGGAATTAACCAAGGAAGGGGTGGCTGGGATGACTGGCAGCAGCAGGAGAGTGACATAGATGGTTATTACCAGGAGTTTGGTCATGAGAATAAAGGTGAGAACGCAGATGCAGATCATTCATCTAACCAAGGGCACAGTTCCAGGGGTTCTTGGGATGATTGGAATGAGACAGAAAGGAAAGAGCCGTCTAGTAGGAGGACCCCAAGTGGTGAAAGCTGGGGCGGGTGGGACGATGGAAAAGATGATGGCTATGATGATTACTCCCATGGCTCATCAAATAAAGACAGCACTCAAAGTGGGAAATCTGCAGGTTCATTCTGGACAGAGGGCGGCTTTCGCTAATAAGGTTTAGTTATTTTCCTTCTGTATTCCATGTGAAAAACTATAAATATAATATTCTGTGTACTTGTTTGCTGATATAATTGGCCAGTTGTTCAGTAAGTCACATTTTATGCTGACCCTAATATGAATATGAATACTTTCATGTTCTTTTCCCTTTCTTCTTCTTCTGTTTACATTTAAACAGTATCTACCATTTGGTGTTTCATTTCTTGTTGTTGCAAACCTTTTACTTGTTCTGAAGAAATGTCACGTATGGACATGTGCACAGTAGCATTCATTTCATGCAATCTTGGGTTCTTTATGGGAGTTAAATAGATTGAAGTAAGCAATATAGAGTAGGATTTTCTCTCTCAAAAAAGAAGAGAATATAGAGTAGGCTTTGAAACTGGCTTTCATCTATTTAAATATATAGGTTGACTTTCACTTGTAAGTTCTATTATACTATAGATCGTCTTTTCTATTGGCAGCAATTATGAAAGTCATTGTAGGCTTTGGTTTGGTACCATGAAGAGAGGGGGGGGGGGGGGGGGGGGGGGGGGGGGGGGGGGGGCAAAAGACTTTGATGGCTATCCAGTAGGGAGGAGGCTGGGTTTAGTCATATTGCTATGTGGGTCGTATGCTTGGGAGCATGTTCTTGAGTCATTTTAATAGTTATGCATATTAAAAACAACATACCCACACTAACACACACACTCACACTCACTCACACACAGATGGTAGTTTGCACCTTTCAATATCATTAAGCTCTAATCTGATACTTGTTTTCTGAAGTGGTGAACATTGATTTATTGATTTTGCAAATCTGGTATAGTCCTTTACTCCTTTCTTTTATTGTTCTTGGGTTGCTAATTTTGCAGATCCGGAACGCGAATGCAACACAAACTGCTCACATTATCCGGATCAGAATTTTGGGGTTGCTGCAAATTAGGCGATATTGATTGAGACTTTAATAAAACCCCTCTGATTCTAAAGAATTCACCACGTTTGATTACCTTAATTTGACATCCCCCCTAACCTGGTACTATGGCTTTAGCTTGCTCTATTGTGTACTAGGCCTCATCCTACATCCTGAGGCTTAACGATCAATCTGTGTTCAAACCACTTGAGCTAATTGATCCTTAAGTGTATTATCTAATTTCTTATTGGAACACACATCTCAAAAGCATAGCATAATATCACTCATCGTACTTACAATATGTGGGGAATCCATTTAGTTTCTAGGGAGCAACATAAAGCTCCAGGTACTTTCTGAAACAGACTAATCAACCATGCTAGGAATGCGGAGTCTAGAAAACCACCTCTCCAGGTTCATACTGATGTACTGATACTTGGGTTACTTGTGGCAGGCAATGTGTTGTCGGCAGTTAAAGGTATCAGGCTATGCGAATTCACAGTGCAATGCTGTTGAACTATGAGGATGAATGAGACTATTCCGAGATCTTGTGATGCCAGGATGTTTCCAACTGGTCCAAGCTCTGTATTCTCTCCCCACCAATTCCCCGGGTCAAAGTTTCCAAGGTCAAAAGCTTCTCCTACCCTTGATGAAGCCCATCTCCTTCCCACCACCACAAGCTCATACTCCTTGATTCGATCCACATCGACAGTACTTTCTGCAGTATCTACTTTTCTCCTCTCATACGCTGTCCGCCTCTCGCTCCTCCTTTGGAACTCTGTCAGAGCTTTCTCATCCTGGTCCTGTTCATCAAAATCCTTAGTTATTGGCATTCCTCATTTTATAGGCGGGAAAATATTGACTACAGTGAATCTGAGCAGAAGACTCAGGACAATGATAGAAATATCAAGTGTTCTAGCACCCTGATGCAAGGTTGAAGACTTGCTCTTGGGCCAATAGGTTATTATCGTTGTCTTTAACGAACCATTTCATTGTCAGCTCGACATTAGGATTATCCATCATCATTGTCCCCACCTCTAGAGCTTCCCTGTCAGCTGGTCCTCCAAAGAACACAGTGCATACACCACACTCTTATGCAGGCCTCTCTAAAAATTGGCCCACCAAATCCTTGATTAATGAACAAGCCTGCCAAGCAAGGTGTGCGGGCCAGCACTTGTTGATTCATGCATTCCCACTCATTTCCCACATCCTCCACCTCTTCACCCTCTACATTCCAATGTTTGTGAAATGGTAAAATCACAAAGGCCAACCTCTTCTCCTCTGCAACGTGGCACACATCCTCATGCATGGTGGCCAGAGCTGAGATGGGGGTCATGGCCTGGATCTTGGCCCAACCCAATTTCTCACATACTTCGAATGCCCCCATGACACAATCGAGGTTGCTACTTCCCTCCAATTTTTTTGAATCATGGGTTGGCCTTCCATTCTTTCTGGCCGTGGTGCAGTGAAGATCGAAGATGGGTGTTCCATGAGCTCAACAAACTGCATTACATAAAGTTTGAGTCTAGACTCGTTACTAGTTCCTCTGATCATTTCAATGAGGTTTATGATGGATGGTGCTGTGGAGGCATGCCAAAACTCTAAGATCTCTTTTGTTTGATGATGATGAGTCAGATTGAAGACAGTGGTTGTAGTGACCATATGTGTCCCCTATAGGCTTGTAGATGGCTAGGACAGTGGGTGTGGTGATGAAGTTAGTGATGAGTTCCATGAGGACTAGGATTGTGAATGTTTTGTCATTGAGGACCTAAACCAAAAGTTCAGCAAAAGATTATAATCACATTGTTGCCACTTGCCTGTGCATATTTTGGAAGATTCACCTCTAGGGCTTTAAGAGTTGTAGATATTGAAGTTGAATGTGAGATCTTTAACAATTGGACAAAGTCTATGTGGTCCAAGAAGTTAAATTGAGGGGATCATCAATGATTGAGAAATTAAAAGAAAAAACCATGAGGTTAGTAACTCAAAGGTCAGATTACAAATCCTCTGTATAGTTTAGTTCATATATTCAAATTAGACTCGACTTACCTTCTTTTCTTTGCCAATGGTCAAAACTATAACCTCGACCAGTCCCTTGGTCCCCATCAATACTCCAAG
Organism: Agave tequilana; assembly: GCA_038442645.1. Classification (NCBI taxonomy): domain Eukaryota; kingdom Viridiplantae; phylum Streptophyta; class Magnoliopsida; order Asparagales; family Asparagaceae; genus Agave; species Agave tequilana. Next base: position 34,568 of record JAVJIF010008371.1, on the reverse strand, counting down.
TGTCGCTGCCTCTCCCAGGCTGGCATTTTACTAGATACTGGAACCACAAAAGTCGCCGCAATCTTCCCAATACATGCTGTTTCTGTGACTAGTGCTAGCAACCCCCAGGTGTCTGCCCCTTGAATGTTGGCCACGTCGGTTTTCAGACCGCTTGACGTTAAGTAGAGAGGGAACATCAGTTCTGAAACAAAATCTTCTATCCTCTCAAACAACCTCTCTGCAAACTTCCCCTCTTTTGGAATTGTTAGCCCAAACATGAACGCACCAAATATGGAATGAATTCCTATCAAATCCGTGGCAAAACCAGTTACTAAGGCTCCAGTCAAAGTGAGGCAAATGCATGCCTCCATTATGCGATTCTCTGGTGATGATCGCCGGCAATCCACCCCATTCACTGGCTGGACTGCTGTCATCATGAACACCATGAAGAGTATTCCTGAGAGAAAAGGCAGTAAAATCAGCAAGATATTCTTGAATTGTTGGATTAAGCTCGATGATGGATCCCTCGAGCTGCTTTATCTGAAATAACAAGCCACGCTGAAAGCTCTACAAGAAATAAGCTGAAGACAAATTCAACCGTCTTGGAAGTTATTAGGGCATGCTTGAAAAGCTGCAGCTCAACTTATTTAATTATTTAGTTACGGAAAACAGTAGTCCTGTTATTGGACTACTGCTTAAAGTTTAGGCTTTTAGGACAAAAGGATAATACAATACAACTTATTTATACCCCTTACCTGACAGCAGGATCCATAGGGATACGAGCGGGCTCCTATATTGCCCGCTAGATAAGGCGACTGCAAGCGCCAACAGCACCCAAGCAGCCACATCATTGAAGGCAGCGGCTGCCATAGCAGTCTCTCCAATAGCAGTCGTGAGAAGCTTGAGCTCAGCAGAATTCATGCGAGGACAGGAAAGGCTGTAATGGACAGTGCAACACCAATGAAGACAAGGAATTGGAAGGACATGATGAGGACATCACATGTTGCATCCACCCGTAGTCAAGTTTATTTTTGCTTTATTTTATTTTATTTTAGTTGTTTTTTTTATTGTTTTTAGTACCACATCGGTTATATTCTGAAACTAGACTTTGTAAAGCCTATAAATAGGCCTCAAAACTTCTCTTATCGGTAGTCAACGAATGAATGAAAATTTCAAGTTAAATTCTTGAGATTGTTATTTTGAATTTGAGTGTGAAACCCGTAATGTAAGGGGTATGAAGCTCGTAGTGTAAGGGTGTGAAGCTCAAATTTATCCAGCTCTTTCTTTTTCTCAAACTCTAATTTTCCTTTTCTGTGTTTTCCCAAGACTCTAGTTACTTTTTCATCTAAATTGAAGGAAATTGCGATCCACCCGTATTATATTAATTTTTTGTATTAGAGCTTTGGTTCAATCCCCTTCAATTTTAAATACAAAACCCTACATCTTTCCTTTCCCAAAAACCTTAGCCTCTCTACAAACCCTAACTTGAAAAAAATCAAAACCCTAAATCTTCTTTCTTCTCAAATTTAGATTCTTAGATTTTAAAAAAAAAGGAGAAAAAAGAGAGAGGAAAAAACAGAGCAAAAGAGAGAAAAAATAGAAAAAGAACAAAAAAAAGGAAAACATCATTGTTCATCCACGTCCTTCACACCTTCCCAACAAAACCCTAACCCTAATGATCATCAACCGCCACCCACTAGGGGTGAGCATCGGTCGGTTCGGTTCGGTTTTTGTTAATTTTTCAAAACCGAACCGAACCGATTAGACTTAGTAACCGAACTGAACCGAACCGACTCTGTTCGGTTCAGTTTTTCGGTTTTTTTCGGTTAGGCTCATATATTTTCATCATTTCTTGCATTTTTTAATCACCATTATATTATCATCCTTTAAATATCCTAATCTCAAATATCCAATACCTAAATTAGAAATAAGAAAAAGATCATAACCTTAATGTGAATTGAAAATTTCATGTTCTAAAACTTTTACACTGTATTTGGGCTCTTATATCAAAGCTCGCATAATTATTATTAATTTTTACTAACAAGATTATAAAAGAAATAACTATATTAATATAAATATTTTCTCAATTATGATAGTGTACTTAACATGACTTTCACATATTCAATATAAAAATATGATATTGCTAGAACTAATAAGATAAGGTTCCACCTGTTTTTTTATGAATTATATGATTCACTAAATTGAATTTGGGTGGGGTAATACATAGGGTGAGAAGTTCGGTTCGGTTCGGTCGGGTTCGGGTTTTGTAACCCAAAATCGAAAACTAACGAACTAGAGCGGTTCGGTTCGGTTCGGGTTCGGGTTTCGGTTTTTGATCGGTTATTTCGGTTATAACCGAACTCTGCTCACCCCTACCACCCACGCCACCCTCATGCATCACCACCGAATGACCTCGTAGATTCAGCCTCGTCGTCGATTTTGTCAGATGTCACCTTCGACCTCATCTTCGATCGACGACGCCAGCACGAACCCGCTGCCACCAGCCCTAGGCCTCGACGCCATCACACTGCCCCCTCCTCCCTCCGCATGCGAGCGCCAACAGATCCTGCCGCCTTCGGCCACTCGCCAGTCGCTGATTACTGATCTCGTCGACGTTGGGTTATTTGAACCCATCACCTCTCGACCTCGTCATCAATTTCGACATTGCAAGCAATCCTCCCTCTTCACATCGATGCAACCCTGTCGTCGTCGCCCCGCCGCCACGACGAGAATCGAGATCAACATCGCCAATTGTCGATCTCCTCTGTCTCCGCCTCCTCTCCATCACACCCGCCGTCCTCACAAATTCATCGCCGACTCGAGAACACCCTCTGTAGCAGCCATGGTTCAAAGTCGCGGTCTCGGCTGACGACTCAGCGAGCACTGAGATGGATCAGTCGCGGTGTCTCGGATTAGTCTAAGGCGATACACGCAAAGCGCTACATAGAAATCTCAAAAAATTTTGAAAAAAAAACGGTAAATTCTTTAAAAAAATATAGACATCAATATTCATGTATCACATGTCTAATATATATATCACCTTAGCACACTAAATATAAAGTGAAAACATAAATACATGTATCGTCGATAGAAACATATCAAAATACATGCATAATATAATAAATTGCACAGAACACATTCATCATACCTATTAATATAATCATTTTCACATTGAATTGCGATGAGGTACAAAATAATCATTATCGTCTCAAATTACTAAATTACATTAAAATTACTAAATTACAAAAATAAGTGAATTAAATGAAAATACAATATAAAGAGAGAGGGATTGAGAGAGACAGAGAGGGGGAGAGGAGATAGACCGAGAGGGGGAGAGAGAGAGACTGAGATAGGGAGAGAGAGGAGGGAGATAGAACTTGGAGAAGAGAGACCGAGAGAGAGGCATAGATATTAAGAGAGGGAGGTAGAGAGTGGGAATGAGACACAAAGAGGGAGAGAGATGGAAACTGAGAGAGGAGAGAACATACTCGGAGAGAGAGGGGAGAGAGACAGATAGATGGAGATAAAGAGATGGAGAGAGGAGAGTGATAGAGAGGAGAGAGACAGAGCCGGAGTGAGGAGAAAGAGACAGAGAGAGAGAGAGAGGGATAGATCAGAGGGAGGGGGAGAGATAGGAGGGAGAGATATAGAGACCCGGGGGTGGCGACGATGGCTCACGACGAAGGCAACGACTGAGGCGAATGGCGACGACGACGAGAGGAAGAGGTAGGTCTCGATCTCGATCTGATTTTTTTGCTTTTAATCGGCCTCGATCACCGGTGAACAGTTGGCCCGACTGGGGCCGACTCGGTCGAGTTGTCCCAAGTCATCTTGGGACTCGGCCGAGTCGGCTCTGAGTCTGATCGATTCCACCAAAAAGTGCGATTCAGGTCTCAGACTCGTATCGTCTCCTGCCGAGTTGGAGACGACTTGGTCAAGTCTTTCGATCTCTGCTTCAATGTGTAAGCTCGAGTAAGAAGCTTATGTGTATAGGGCTGAAAGTATTGCTTATGTTTATAACTCACAAATGATTTAAGTTCATATAAATCCAATCTCCACTGTGTCTGGTATAGATTTTGTTAGTCTTCAATTAGCTATCTAGTAAGATTTATTTATTCATAGCTCATACATTGGTTTATTAGGCACCTAAAATGCAATATGGACAGGTAGTTTGTTTCCTTGATGCCTCCCAAGATTATGCAATGTCAGGCACCTAAAACCAACCCTTGGACTTGAAAGTCTTTGGATGGGTTCATCTCAAATTAGTTGCTGTTAAAATATAAATACCTCAACCCTCACTTCAACTTTAAAGTTTTGGTATAGTGGTAGGGACTTAAATACTAATCTGAGATTTATTAAGCATCCCAGATTAGATGTCTAGTAAGATTTACTCATGGTTCATACATTGGTTGTATTAGGCACCTAAAATGCAATATGGACAAATAGTTTGTTTCCTTGATGCCTCCCAAGATTATGCAGTGTCAGGCACCTAAAACCTAACCCCTGGACTTGAAAGTCTTTGGATGGGTTAGTCCCAGATTAGTTACTGTTAAAATATAAATACCTCAACCCTCATTTCAACTTCAAAGTTTTGGTATAACAGTAGGGGCTTTAATATGGTATTAAAGCAACCCATATTCAATTCCCACCCCGCCACCGGGCGTGCATTAAAAAGCGGATTTAAAAAAAAAATCGCTACTACTAAACACCCAAGTTTCGGCCCATGAAAAGAGCGCTTGACATGGGGGGGCGTGTTAAAATATAAATACATCAACCCTCATCTCAACTACAGAGTTTTCGTGTAGTGGTAGGGACTTTAATAGTTGCGTTCACATTGCTTTCAAATTTTGCATGATCTTTGATTAGGATTCGGGAAAAAAACAATGATCATGGTGCCATAGATCTGCAGGAAGCTTTTAGCATCTTAATCAACTGCATAAAGCTTTTAGCATCTTAATCAATGATGTGGATTACCATTGCACCATGTACACAGCATAATAAGCGGTTTTATCTACATATTCCATGGAAAATAAAGTAGACTTCTCTTTTTGATCTCTTGATACAGTTTACTAATCAACAAAAAAGATTCTCCAATTGAAGGCTAGTGATTCTTCTTTCCAAATTTGTTCCACCACACCGTTAGCATTAACCAATCTTCTCTTTGCGTAGGGGACCCTTTATTAAAGTGTAGGTTGGGGTAGGCTTATTAGTTATTAATTTTTAAAGTCAGCTTGCAAGACAAACTTATAAAATTTAGAATTGCTTCTTGTACACACAAAAGGTGTGTTTGAATGTTTTTGTAGGAAAAAATCAGTTTATATATTTTTTCATAGATGTGGACGTATTGAGCACGAAGAACCTTAATATTCATGGATTGCTTGGTTTGAAAAGGTATGGAGTCAAAACAGTGAAAACTACCATATGCACGGTAAAGATAATCCTGAAATAGAAAAAGGAGTGTTTCAAATATCGTCAAAAAGTTGTCACAGGTTACTTCTTCAAGATCAATGCCATATAACATATTTTTGTGATTTTTATTGGAAATGTGGTAAGCAAACTCGTTGTCAAGCAGTATTCAATTTATCATGCTTTTAAAGAACTGGACAAGAAATCCTCTGTTAACAGCATTCTTGATGAGATTATACTGCTCATATTTGGTAGTAAGTTGTAAGACTAACATCATTCTTTGGAAATACGGAATTAGCCGATGATGCACAATGTAGAATAAGTTTTCCTACCGTCATTTATATTTTTCGCCACATGACCTTGGACAGAGCTCAGACTAAATAGGTGATGATGTGACATTAATTTTGTAATTCTGAATGTAATGGCAGTAAATCATTTTACCACTTTTTTTCTTTAGTAATAAAGATATTGTTCCATTCCATGTGAGTTTCTACTATTGTTTTATCCAATGAATTCATGCTAAAGAAATACTAGGTCTTGTGTTCAAACTGTGAACAATTTTTTCGCTTGTGTTCCTCTGAGGATTGAATTTTATCACAGAACCAGCTCGATTGTTATAAATGAAAGATCTACATACTACAGAAATGCATGACCTGAAGAGAATTTACACCATGAAATTTGCTTTCATTGCTTATTTATGATGAAAATATATTTTTCCCATAATATGAAATAAAAAAACAATGATAATAGAAAATCTCATATCCCGTGGTCAGAATTCAAAAGAAAATAGTATTCAAGGAAAGCCCTTTCACCAAAACTTTGTTTCTCATATTGCAAACAAAGCAAACTGCTCGTCTAAACATGCATTGACAAACTATATCACAATAGAAAACAGAAAATTATTACAATATTTTCACTTGCATTCTACACTGCTTTATAGTGTATACCCCTTTCAATTTCAGGTTGGCATTGACGAAACGCCTGGGACTTAGATGTGCAGGGTTGAAGTCGGCCAAATTTTGAACAGGAAAGCGACGAGCATGTATGCTTTTCTGGAAGAAGAATTTGCCGCGTTACTTGGTTAGTTTCAGCAGCCAGTGATGGCATAACAAAACCAAACCGCCCCTTCCTTGTAATTGTATCTGTAGACGAGGACTGGTTTCTGTGACCAGCTCTCCTGATGATTTTTATACACATCATAACAAATTTCGATCAGCTGAAACAAAAATGGGCGTCAGTTGGCTGTTTTGCTCAGGTTTACTGCACCTCTTTCTCCTGAAGTCTCAACAATTGTATCCACACTGCCAGCATTTTGACAGAGCAGTAAGTAAACTGATCCTGCTTGTCGATTGGAACCTCTCGGAAAATTCAAATTTCCAAATTCTTTGACATTTGCTTCTAGCAATCCAGCACCAAGATATAGTTTACCCCTGTAATTTTCCCTGGAAACAAACAAGATCTTTTATGACTCGCAGTTGCCTGTAACGGGATTTATAGTAGAGTACGCGTGATAATGTTTCAAAAAAATTGTTATGACAGGCTAATCTTATAATCCAAATGTAATAGGAAAAACTCACCCTCAGAGCACAATATAAGAGCATATACGCAGCACTGGCGTACCAAAACTTTGTGTTCAAAACATAAACAGCATGCCAATGTATAGAGACGAGGGAATCAAATGTTTTTGCATCAAACACACATGAGAATCAAGAAAATAGTAAGAAATGCATTGTGACAACTGCTTCAGTTCTCAGTAATGGATAAAACCTGTATTCATAGTTACCAACAAAAGCACAACATTGCCAAATTTATGACATGTATAAGATTGAAGAAAATCTCTGCACTTGCAACAGAACCATAATTCCTTTATAGAAAATTTGCATGGCTATTGCACCCATAAATTAGATCACTAGAAACACTGGGCTCCAGTAAGTTGAAGGATGTCGACAACAAGATGTCGACAACAAACTAAAAGTAACTAACATCTTAAAAACTCTTCCAGCAAAATTTCATTTTTCATTCTGGCAATAAAGCTATTGCGTTCTCACATACAGTGCAGAACTATAAACAAAATACAAAACAGAAAATTCAACAAAATTTAAGTTGTATTTCCAATGTTTCTCGTATGATGTTTATCCACAGAGCTCAGTCTGCAACAGCATGGATTTCGGTGCCAATAAACAATTGATCCAAAGAAGGGAAGCACTTATGCTATTCTTTCTTCAAGTACAATGCGCTACACTTCTCTTGAAGACAAAACCCATGGCATTTTGGAACAATGAAGCACCTGCAACTGTTTCTTTAGATGAGGATTTGCCTCCTATGTTATATATATAACATTAATTCACACCCACAAAATTCTTACAGCTGAACACAATAATAAGGTCATCATCGGATTGGAGCTCAAAGTGTTGGAAAATGATATACGAAATACTGTTAAGCTATTTAAATTAAACTTTCAAGAAGGAAGGAACTTCTCTAATTTGATCGAGGCGTGCGGAGCACTGTCCTTAAGAGTAGATAGCGCCCCTCTGAGAGAGTATCTCGGTGCAGCAGGTTGATGGCGGCCTACCCTCCAGGATTCAACGATCGCTGGCCCTGCAAGCGTGCACTCGCAATGCACAGGCCCTCGAACAGCTCGGTTTTGTTTCCTCCAGAGTTGCAGGGAAGAACTGAAGAGTCTATGAAAATTTTAGAGGAAGAGGAGGATGGTTGAGTTCTGTTTTTGATAGCAGAGAATAGATCCTTTATAAAGGAAGTTTATCATCATTAGAAAATCTTTGGGAAGATAAAAAATCCTTGGACAAAGAACCAATCTTTCTCGTGCAGAGAAAGCCTCGGGAAGAGCCACTGCAATGCAAAACTTGCGCACATGCGCATTAAGGTTTTCTGGATCAGGTAACCCAATTCCCTTCATTGGCCTTAATGGGCTTGTGTGCGCGCGAGCACCCCCTGGTTTCTAACCCACACAACCCATCATGAAAGATGGCTCCATATATAAACACTAAGGAGTACTTATCCTATCCAATGTGGGACTAAAGGAACTTGGCTAATTTTGAAATACCCTCAAAATGCTAACACAAAGAACAAAAGGACTAGTCTGCAGGTCAGCTAAGTTCAACACCTCTTTCTCTTGCAGTTTCTACAATGGTATCAGTATTCCTACAAATATCCAGGTAAGATTGCCTCAACTTGATGGAGAAGGGATAAACTGATACTGCTTGCTGATGAAACCTCACTGAAATATCCAAATTTCCAAATCTCTCATTGCATCAGCTGCTTCTTACCATACATGCTCCGGTGCTACAGGGACAGCCTGGAAGATGGAGTTGATCAAAAGAGAGCTTGCCCAAAACTTAAAATCGCATTGGCTGCAACACTAGAATGGAAGAAATTCAAAGTTGATTTGTATACCGACAGAGCTAACTTGTAATTTGCTGCGGTAATTTCCATAAGAGATTCAATAAAATCGACAAACCCCTTGGGATCATCAAGCTTTTCTGGCAGAAGTGATGTGCCATAACACACTTAAAGAACAGAGTTCACTACAGTGAAATCCCTTGAGATTGGACCTAAGATATTGTTCATGAACTGCCGAACTCTAGGCCTCTTGATATATCGGTAGTATTTTCTCGACAATGGTTCCAGGATGGTAGTCGAATGGGGATCCACCAAGTAACCATGTAGAAGATCCAATATAACATCAAAGGGATTGTCTTTGTCAGAGTCAGCTTTGTTTGCAAAAGTAAATGCAGCATGCTCTCTTACGCAGTGTTTATAATCTTGAGGTGAAGGAAGTTTCAGTGCTGTATCAATAGCACAGTGCGCTTCTCTAAATTTTTCTGCAGCATTCTGTGCAGAGAGAGATTTGGAGCCAAAAATATCATTTTGCCTAGCACAAATGATGCCATTGTCATAGTTCACATGTGAAGGTAGGACAAAGGAATCACATGAACCATCCTTCCTGCCTTCAAAATTCCAGTCATGCAGGCTTGTATGTTTCGAGAAAATTCTGAACCAGTAGGCCAAAAGAATTTTAGCAAGGTCAATCCCTTTTATCTCCTAGAGTATGTTCCACATATTGATGCCAAAAACAATGAGTCCCTGAAGATTCCTTTGGCCAATTAGAAAATGACTCTTCAAAACCTTTGAAAAAACAGATCCTTGGAACAGTTTCCTTCAAACGAGCAGATATCAAAATAAGTTCGATACCGGTTGGGTACAAGCTCAAGTAACTGGCCAACAAATCAGCAGAAGATTGTACCCAACCGGTATCGAACTTATTTTGATTTCTGCTCGTTTGAAGGAAAACTGTTCCAAGGATCTGTTTTTTCAAAGGTTTTGATATCTGCTGATGGGGTTGCACATCCGGTGAAGGTCTCAGCATATTCCAGCTTTCAAGTCCTGACTAGTTGCATCCACATCTTATTATTTGAGAGCATATTAAAGCAGTTTAAGAAAAAGATACACTATAGAAGTTCAAGTCATAACTATCAACTGCCACTTTGGTTCGCAGCATGTGACATGGATGAAACAGGTAAGCACCCACAATATTCTAGAGCAAGGAGACAGACATTATAATGTGGTACAAGGAGATGAAAACACTGGAGAACAATTGAATTGCCAATGGTTTCTCCTTATTTTTGTACTGGAAAATGCTCTCTGATTTAGTTTCTCTACAGTTGGCCAAAATTTTATGAGCTAGTTTCCAAAGTGTTCTCACCCAAATCTCCAACGGAAAACAAATAGGAAGTGAGTTTCTGCAGAACATCTAATTGACTAGTGTTTGTATGGTCGTCTAAGGGGTGTGGTGACTGTACGGCCATATATACATGAGATAGGATTGCCTATGAAACATGGCCCTTGGATAGAAGTTCAGCATACAGAGGGGTTTAAATACTGGGATAAAAAGTTGATACTTTAACTACTTAGAAAAATGTCTGATTTTATCCAATCAATAAGCTGTAAAAAGCTCCGTCTTTGCGGGTGAATGGATGGATGGTTATTCAAGTGTATGCGTGTGGGGTGGGATATTGACACGTGTATTGGTCCTCTTATAATATGTTATGTGTGTGAGTTTCATATATATATTATAAGAGATTATAAGAGTTCCAATCTACGTGTCAACGCGAATTGGTTCTCTTATTGTATGTGTGTGGCTCACGACCGAATCCCCGATTTCAGGGGTGGGGGGCAAAAACATTCCACAAATGGGGCCGTTTGTGGGCTGTGTGTTATTTCTTTTTCTTTATCCCTCTTTCGTTTATAGAAGACACCAAGATCGTAACCCGAACTTGAATATTAAATCTCTCTTAAAGTCCTAAATTGGCGTAGCCCCAACTGACACACTAAACCCTAATCATGTCTTGGAAGATTTCAGGTAATATTAGCCAGCATGAGAATAAATTAACCATGACAGTCACAACTTTGTGTTGTTCACATCGCGATATTTTCATAAATACTTGTTAAGATGTGCTAGTAATAATGCTCTAAAGAGATATGCTACAGATACCAGCTAACTTTAACATGGTTTCTTAGTGTTAGGTCAACTGCATAAACAATCTTAACGAAGTTTTCTTGCATCATAATATGGTATAATAGGGTAAAGACTCAACTTATCAACATTCACCCTCTTCGGTTTCTTCAAAGGCTCTCTCTCTCTCTCTCTCTCTCTCATGTAGGGTAAAGACTCGACTTATCAAGATTTAACTACAGTTTCAAGCATCCAAATACGCGCCTGTGCTCGAGAACTTATTTTACATAAACTACCCACAAGGATAAAAATTTGCATGGGAAAGCAGTTTAGGGACCACTGTGGTCACTGTATCAAAAAAAAAAAAAAAAAGGAAATTTGCATTAAAAAAAAAAAAACTCAAGAGTTTGCGTAAAAACAACTAATGGCGTCGCCCGGATTCGAACCGGAGACCTTCAGTGTGTTAGACTGACGTGATAACCAACTACACCACGACACCAATGGAATTGAACGCCATTAATTTAAGACATAAACTTTTATCTTGATACCCTTTCCCTCTCCTCTCTGTTTCGCTCTCTTCGCGTCATTTGAGAACCCAGCGCCATTTCATCTCCCCTTCTCAAACCCTGGCCCACTTTCGTCTCCTCTTCTCAGAAACCATAGCCATGTCGAGCGCTCTTGACATGTCGCTCGACGACCTCATCAAAAGAAACAAGAAATCTTCGTCCTCGTCCTCCTCTGACCGCCCCACGCGCCGTCCCGCGATTCCCAACCCTTACTCGATGCCAAAGGTAAAAGAAAAAAAATAAAAAGAACCCCAACAGAAATTAGGGTTAAGGTTTCCTCAGCCACCTCATACACCGATCTCGATCTCAAAGGGAACATTGTCGGCTTTTTCTCTGGAAGCCAGGGTTTTCTTACTTCGTGTTGTTATCGGATCTAGGCGGCCGATTACGGTGTCTACACGGATCAGATCGCGGTTTTTTCAGCTCCGATGCCTGGGGTTTCTTCTGTTGAGACGTGGACGAAGCTTCCATCTCAAATTTGGACCATGGTGTGTCGAACGACGATATCAAGGTTTGTTCCTTAACACGACGATAAATGCTAAATCTTTTGTCCAGACTCATGTGTTGTCCGCTTGTCGTTTATCGCCCAACAGATGCCGAATGTTTATTCGAAAATTTTAGGGCATAATATACCAGAGATGAACAATTGTTTTTTGTTCATTTTTTTCTTCTTTTGCTCTTTTTTATTGACATGATTTCTGAATAATAGTGAAAGTCAAGGCAACTAGCATCATAGCTTTGGTTGACGATAGGGAAAGCTCAGACTTTCAGTGTGAATATTTGTTTACTTATTTTTTTTGATTCAGCAGCACTACTTGTGTTTTCTCAACAAAATATACTTCGTGATCTTAATTAATAGAACAAAAGATTTCAAAATATAGTTTTGAAACACAAGGAATGTTCTTACATCAATATGAACGATAAACAGATGAGACATAGAAGGCGATTTCATGCCAAGTATTTCTCATGAAAATTTTCCTAAACTTTGGTTGAGTGCATCTAGTTTCATGTTCCTCTCTCACTAATAAATAAATTCCAGTTTTCTATGGTTGAAGTAGGGTGATATCCTTTCTTCATATGCAACTTAAGTTGCAGCAGAGACTCACTCCCAAAATCCTTGTATATGCGTTTGTGTTGTGTCCTTTGCCCGGAGCCTATTTTTGGATGTTCCACTATTTGATTGGAACCATTGAATCTCATGTCACATGTCTCCTTTGAAAATACTTGTCTTTTCTACAGTATGAAGCTTTTGCACCCATGTACCTGTTAAGTTTTAATGACCTCATGCTATCCTAACAAGAAGAATTAGATACAGCGGGGTTGGTAACATCACCAGTATATCTCCTCTACATTTGGAAGCAGTTTTAAGATACAACTCCCCCATTTTTTAAAAATCAATTTCAAAATATCTTGTAAGATCGGCAATCATGGATACTGGATAGTTTCACATACGGCCCTCATCTGTATTTCATTCCAAATTTAGAGAAAAAAAGGAAAAATAAATCTAAAATCAGAAAATAGTCCTGTACTCCTAATTATAACCAACAATCTACTTGGTTTTTTAATATAATGTTTGTATTGTGTTCTAGCCTCTTGTATGCCAACTTTCTATATTTGTGTTCTTTTGTTATAGGTCATTTGCATAGTTGCTCAATGATTATTTTATAGATTTGTCATTTAAACCTCTTTCAGCATTTCTGTGAGTTTTGTTTTTGCTATTGGGTTTTGAACTACTTCATAATTATTAATCAGATTGTCTATTTTTTTTTTTGGGAGGTTTTGCATTAAAACCCATTGCTTACCGGAAACTTCTAAAGCCAGACGGATGTTCTTACGTATATAATGATAATTTAGTATCAAACTAATTAATTATTGTTTCATTTCTTTAAGACTTTAACTATATCTTTAGGTTGTGCAATGGGTGATTCCTAGGGAATTTATCCACGCACCAAAATGTGCGAGATTAATAAAGAAATTAGGGAGATCAAACCAGAGCAAACACTAAGATTTACATGGAAACCCAAAAAGGAAAAATCACGGAGTGGGAGAGAGTTTCACTATAATTCAGAAGAAATTACAATGATAATCGCTCCAATCCTACACACTAGGATTTCTAGGTTTAGTTGATCATTCCCCTTTACGTTGGAAGGGGACAACTATTTATACATGTAGGGTCTGTTGTATAAGGCTACTGAGTTCAGCTTTGTTTAAACGTCTATCCGAGCTTAACCGCTTATCTTGGAGGCAGTGTTTTAAATATGGGATATCGGCGATATATCAGTCAGTAAAATTATATACCGGATATCAGATAGCGGGTGATATATCACGATATGGTACTAATACCAGACGTCATTTCGGGCGTCATATCGGATGAAAAATATACATGTGATTGCCTACATAAATCATATGAAACTACTTAAAATAAGTTCAGGGTCATAAACTCATAGTGAATACTTACCTTTTATAGAAGATTCTCAAATGCATTTGTAAAAAACTCCTCAAATGCGTCACTCAAATGCGTCACGTGATGATATATCAATATATTCATCTCGGATATCGGCCGATATATTAGCCACGTGGCAATATATTGACCCATATCAGTCCAAAATGATATTAGATAAAATTTTGCACTTATCGTATTATTTTGGATAAAATACTGGTAGATTTAAAACAATGCATAGAGGCGGTTAGATCGAACATCCTGATTTGAATTGATTGAACGTGTATTCGTCTTTATCCTGGGGCCCTATCCTGCTGTAGATATGGTTAGATCTGCTCCCGAGTCATAACCATCATGTTTAAATGGAGATTTGGTTAAGAGATAAGGTTCTTATAACTGATTCTATCTCCTCATTCTAGCCAACTGAACTGCTAGAAGTTTTGATTAAATCTAGACTCTTCTTCAGAGGTTTTAGAGGGGACTATGTGTCATGCATTCACCGAGAGATTAGATGGACACATGTCGTAATATCATGGGGTCGAAAACTGACCACTACAGATGACCCTTCTGCTCTTTTCTTTTTGGCGGGTGGTCTGGGACGTGTTCTCGGGAACTTCGAGAGAAGGAAAGGGAGCAGACTTCTTGGGTTTAGCCTCGAGCTGCTTGTGTCGCTTCAGTTTTTGTCTTTTAGTGGCTTGCCTCATAGGCTGGCAGAGCTTTAAATGCGCGTTCAATTTACCGTAGCATCAGTCAAGTAACTGTCAATTTTGCAAGAGTCGCGGTGCTCATGGTTGGTGCGGCGTATCAAGCGCGACCGTTCGGATCCGAACCGTCGTGACACGTGTAGGCTCCTGATCGAGTAGCTCTTCGTCTTTTTGAGGATTGAGATTTTGAACGGTTGACATTTGGGGATTGAGATTTTAAATATTCTACATTGTTAAATTAACCAAACTCACTATTTCGGCTGTTCATTTTGCACCTACTTGATTGATTTGCAAAAATATTTAAATTACAGGATTTTTTATTTTAGTTACTTAAAATAATGTAGATCAACTTCAACGGAGTGGATCATACATTCAGATATCGTAGAATTATATTTGAGCGGGAAGAATTCGGCCTCGAATCTTTCTGGAATGATACAAGTCTATCTCTTTAGATTTTATCACAAGTTAATTTTTTTACTATGATAACTATGAGTGGAGAAAGCTGATCCATATGCCTGATCTGGTGTAATTCTCTTTTGGTTCATGTTGCCTACCCCCAAATACTTGGGACAAATGGCTTAGTTGTTGTTGTTGTTGTGTTGTATGATAACTATAACTATGTACTTAGAGTTTATGCCTAAGATTGTATCAAAAACTTTTTTGTTTCCTTGTATATGATAACTATACATGCATAGAGTTTATACTCAAACTAATTAAATACATAGATAAAGAAGTAATACATCTCTCTCCAAGATTTAGTTGATTTAAATATGTATATAATATTTATCTCAAAAAAAAATATGCATGTAATATAATTTAAACATAAAGATAATTATCATAATATGATTTTAGAATTTTTAACATAAATTTTCTGAATATAATCATAAAGTTAAACTTTAGGCCACAATGATATGTATGTATAAGATTTAATTTGAGATCGAATCTCAACCTTGTATGTTTTCAGTTTTATTCATAATTTTTCTTAGTCGTATCAATATACTTTTATTGAATAAGTACCTACCTGTCTTCTTTCTTAGATTACATGTGTAATTATTTCAGATGATCATTAATTAGTTATTATTTAGTTTCTACTTACTATATTTTTTCCTTTTCTTCAAAGAAAGAAAAACTAATGATATAATTTAAACTTTTTACTTATATTGAAGCTCTACACAAAAATTGTTTTTCTGCTGACTTTTCATGCTAACTTCTTGTTTTATCATCCATCTTTGCAGCCAGCAGAAGGACCTGGACCACCACCAGACTCGCCCGTCTCCACCTTCTCAAAACCCTAGAGCGCCGACCTCACCTGGCCTCCACCGATGACGTTCAGCTCGCATGTTGTCGACAATCAACAACTACTTCACAAACATACAGAACACCTACTTCGATAAGAAACACCGTCAGCCTTGCACCATCGCCACCTCTTGCTGCTCCACCTCCCAACTCTACAGCGACTGTCTCTCCGCCGGCCGAGCGCTGAGCCATCCCAGGAGGCTTCACTTCATGCAGACGCTAGTGCTAAGAGCCATGGTTTGCCAACAGGTGTTACACTCGTTGGGCTTTCAGTTTTTGTTCTCCTACTGATGCTCGGACTATTGCTTTGGGCTGCCTTCTTCCTTTTCTTTTAAATTGAGAGGTACGCTCTATTTTCAGTTCCAAGGGGACATTATGTATTTTTTTAATTCTGAAGTACAAATTTGTTTTCTGTTTCCTTGACTGGCAGCAAGTTTCACAGGATCCAAATGCTAACTCGGTTTGTCAACTGTGAAATTCTGCGTGAACTGTGAAATTCTGCGTAAAATTGATCTCCTTTTCAAGAGAGTTACTTGGATCGCCTTGTATTTTTTTTTTTTTTTTGGTTTTCTTTGTTTTTAGTTTTGTAAGACTTCTTACAATCAAAAGAAAAAAACTGTGATTTTTACACAGTGGTGGTAGAAAATTTATATATGGAATTCAAGTTATCAATTTGTGTACATGGCAATAAGAATGAAAAAAGAAGTCTTTGGTAAATATCAATTAGTAAGACAGGAAAAACCAGTTCATTCAATGAAGTTTTACTATCAATCAAGTTTCAACAAAGCAAGCTTTAACATTCTCATATAAAAATACATGCTTAGTTCGATATTTGCCAGAAGTATTTGCATCCATACCTAGTTCAGTATTTGCCCAAAGTATTTGCACTCAACAACCTGTTAATTTTACAAAATGAACCTGAATAATAAAGGGCTAACTGGGTTGCAGCAGCAAAAAACCTCTGGCTTCATCCCAGTATAACTCGGTAAATTACACCTGAACTCTACCGGTATCTAAGAATTCCTTTTCGATTTAGTCATATTCTCCCAACTTGAAAAAATTAATCTCAGTATCGAGTGGAATATTGCACCGATGCAAGTGGTTATAAAATGCCAACCCGACGAGGGCCAGTACCAGGGATAAAGCAAACGGAAGAAGAGGCTTATAACATGTCGAGGATGGCGCCCAACCTGCATCGAGAAGATAAGTTTTAGACGCAAATCATGGAGCAATAGAGAGGGACGCGCATGTCAACCATGATGCTAAACAATCATCATCAAGACCACATTATGCATCGGCATTTTTGCCTGCCTACGCCTACCTTTCTGTACAGTATACTGCAGTTAGATGATATACTCTACTGTCCCAAATTAGTTCTCAACTTCAGCATCCCAAACAGTTCAGCGCTCTTTTTTTAATCTCCGTTTGTTTGAGTTCTCAAATTACAATGGCTTGAGTGCTCTCTCTTGTTTGGTCTTTTTTTGCTTATATGAGTTTTTACAATACTTCGATGTTGGGACTAGTTACTAGCTTCAGTTTGATTCATATTTATATTTTTTGGGAACTTGTAGGAATGTGTTCGTATTTACTAATAGGTTTTTGTTCACACGACCAATTGCAGCAAGCACTTGTCAAAGGCTTTTGTAACCAACCGTATGGGGGATTTTGGTTAGAAATTTTAAGACTTTATCGGATAATTAGTAGTCTAGAATTTCAAGATTTATTCGAATTAGTTAATAACTTGGTTCCTAATAATAGAATAGATTCTTCATTGGAAAAAAAATGCTTCAAATGGCTCAACAATTATTTGAAGTGCCAAAAAGGACTTGAAGTTTGTGAACGTGCTAATAAGCACTTTGACCAAGAATTTTGTACTTTTAGAGGCCTAGCCCCACCACATAGCAATATGAACTATATTGTATTTGCTTAATACCCGTATTGCCCTTTATTTTGTCTTTTGTCCTTTTTCTTTTTGTCCTTCTGATGGCAGCAATTCATGTCATCAATTTTGAATTTTGAACTAGAAAAAAAATTGCTTCATACAAATGTAGTCTACTTCAAAGTTTATCGTTAACTTGACCAAAATATTTATAAAATAATTTAAATATTTGAAAATGAAATTAAATGAAAACAAAAAAGTAATAAATGATTTGTTTTATAAAATCATTTAACCTCTATTGTTTATAAAACAATAATTATTTAATGTGCGAGTATTTATTTATTTATTTTTCACTAGTTTGTTTATCTATTATTTTATTAATTTAAATATATATATATATTATACTACATTTAATACAATTTGTCCAGCTTGGGAAAATTATAAAATTATATCAAATTTCTAAATTTTAAAATTAGAAAAATAAAAATCTATTTGCTTAAATTTCTATCCACTTTTGTCTATTTCTGTTCACTAATTGAAAATTTTCCACTATATTCAATATCCATCCATCAAACTGTGAATTTGTTAAAAATAGAGTAAAATTCATCACAAATCACAAATTCATCACTCATCTTAAAAAAATTGTCAGCAAAATTACCTTAAAATTTCAAATTACTTAATAATTCATGAGCAAAATTACCACAAAACTAGCTTTTTTCAAATTTTGAATTCCCCGTCCACTTTTGACTATTTTTGTATGCATATTATAAAATTTGTCTAATTGCTTAAATTTCTTTTCACATTTGTCTATTTTTGTCAACTTATTGAAAAATTTGGTTACTATATTCAATTTATGTCCACCAAATTGTGAATTTATCTACAAATAGAGTAAAATTCATCACAATTACAAATTCATCACAAATTTATCAGTCATCCTCAAAAATATCAGAAAATTACCTAAAAATCACAAATTACCTAAAAATTCATAAGCTAAATTACATCAAAATCATCAAATTATTTCAAAATCATCAAATTACCTCAAAACCAGTTTTTATCTAATTTCTGAATTTCCCGTCCACTTTTGACTATTTTTGTCTACATATTATAAAGTTTATCCAAGCTTAACTTTCTATCCACTTTGTCTATTTTTATTAGAAAATTTGCCCACTATAATCAATTTTTTCCGCCACCAAACTATGAATTTATCTACAAATAGAATAAAATTCATCATAAATCACAAATTTATCACTCATCCTAAAAAATCACCAGCAAAATTACCTCAAAATCAGAAATTACCTAAAAAATCATGAACTAAATTACATCAAAATCATCAAATTAACTCAAACTAGTTTTTTGTTAATTTCTGAATTTCTCGTCTACTTTTGACTATTTCTGTCTACATATCGTAAAATTTATCCAACTGCTTAAATTTCTGTCCACTTTTTCTTATTTCTATCGACTTATTGAAAAATTTGTCCTATATTCAATTTTTATGCACCAAACTGAGACTTTGTCTACAAATAGAATAAAATTCATCACAAATCACAAATTCATCACTCATCTTAAAAAAACTTCAAAAAAATACCTCAAAATCTCAAATTACCTAAAATTCATGAGCAAAATTACATCAAAATCATCAAATTGCCTCAAAACACAAAATCATCACAAAAATGAAATCAAATTGCCTTAAAATTTCAAAATTACATAAACTACAAAATTACAAAAAAAAAATTGTCTGCATAAATTTCTGTCCCAAAATCTCAGAATTACACAAAAAACTCTGTTATTGAAACTACAAAAAAAACCCAGAATTAAACAAAACTCCACAGAATTTAAAAAAAAAAAAACTTTGTTCCACAAATCCTCCAATTGAGCATCCAAAATTTGTCTCAAAAATCGCAAAAATCCCAAATCAATTTTAATGACAAATTCCTCAACATCTCAAAACCCAAACTCTCAAATCAATTTTAATGACAAATTCCTCAACATCTCAAAACCCAAAATCTCAAATCCCAATCAAAATCCCAAAACCTCAAAAATCCCTCGTCGCCCTTGGTGATGGCCTCCGATTTTAACGTGGTCAGGCGGTAGATTGGTGAGCTCTGGCTGGCCCGACAAGCTCAAAGATCGGCAAGTTCAGAGATTGGCAAGCTCGTCAGAAGCTCACTCAGAGCTCGATGCAGAGCTCGGAGCTCGATGGCTTTGTTGAACGCTGCCAGGAAGTAGTCGACGAGCTTGTTGGGGGAGGTGAGGCAAAGTTCAAACAATGGATCTCATTGGCGGATCTCGCCACCGAGGGGGATATCAAGCTGGATCTCGCCGTCGAGGGAGGAGAGGTCAGGATCCGCTTGGCTGAGATCTCTTTTCTACTTCTTTCTCTCTTCTTCTTCTTCCCTCTCTATAAAATTGTACACAAAGAGGACAACAAGGACATATTTGACAGCTTATTTTTGACAACAAGGGCATTTTGGGCATTCAAGTGCTCACTGCATATAACTAGCGTCCACAGGCACCCAAAAACACAAATACTGGTATTGGAGCCCATTTTTTTTAGCACACTAGCTAACTTCAAGCCATTTTTGGCACTTCAAACAATTGTTGAGCCCCTGGAAGCAATTTTTCCTTCTTTATTCGCTACTTTGCGTGCTGCTTTTTATTCACCGGTGCACTTGCTAAATCTACGCAATATTTCAAGCTTCTATTCCCTGCATGTTTCTAAATAATTCCAATCCATATATTCAACACTTGCAGTTTAATCAACTAAAATTTAACAAGTTCAACAACTGATTAATAAAACCAAATTCTTCTCCGCCAAGATACGTTTAAATTGCAGTTTCTTTTAACAAAAAATTAAGAGGATTGCTTTGTATTTTGAGTTCTATTTTACAACAAACATCCATTGGTCAACAACAATCTTGCCACTCATCATTCTGAATGAACCTACTTTGGTTTGCAGATAGCAAAAGAATTCAAGAACAAAAAGAACAAAGGAAAAGAAAGGTAATCAGTTAACATGCTTCACTATATATGCAGCTCATGAAAATCTTGTTGCCTTTTTCTAAGACAGAAAACAACGGATTTAATTTTCATCGGTTTAGTACATAAGTTTGAAATGATAGATGTCTGAATTGTCATTACCCACATTCCTCTATTTCTGAATGGGCATGCACGACTTGTCTTGACACGTGTATAGGTGCGGTGTGTCACAGATTGAAACATTTTGTGACTGTCACATATCAAAGGAATTAACAGTATATGTGACTAGCTAGACAGATCAATAAACAAGTAACTCTTCATTTGGTTCTACTGCAGTACTGATGCAAAATATCAATGCATTTAGAACCGAACCTGGGCTATGCTAAAGCTAGATCAAGAGACTTGGGATTTGCATGCGATGTCTAATGTTGCTAAGAAAATAAAATTTTATTTATTTATTTGTATCGCTTACAAGCGAAAATAAAATATTATTTATTTATTTGTCTCTCTCACAAGCTTGTAACCAAGAAACATGCTGAAATTTTTTCCATAGAAATAGGTTTGTCTATGGAGCAACACTCTAGAATGTAAAGGTTAAATAAAAATTAGATCAAAGTTCATGAATGAGTGAAAATGCTGCTCATCACCCTTACTGGTTTGGGCTTGGATCTGCATGACTCACTAACATGATTAAGTTTTATGTCAACAGGAAGAAAAGAATGCACCTGATCACTCTATATCTTACCAACATAAAGGTGATCCATGGAGTACTGGAAATATCTCTTACAAAACTAGTACCTACTGTCAGCTTAGTCTTAGACCATATTGAAATGATGAAATGGATCTGACCTATAAAAACATACATTTTCAGCCTTTCCTTTGTTCTCTATTCCTTGATTCCTAAACCACTACCTTTTCCTATAGTGCATTCTTTTCTTAAATACGATAAGTGTGCATACACACATAATTGTTAGTTTAGTTAGCCTCAATGCCTCACATTTTAAGTTTTGGAGCCAAGCACTCATGTAGTATAAGCTATAATTCATGTGTCAGCAAAAGAATTATATCAATCATTCTGGAGGACCTTCTGATATGAAACAGTCAAGGAACCATTATATAAACATGTTACGAAGACAAACTAGTGCATTGATGCAATGGTATACAAAAAGCACTTCAAAAGACAATAAAAAACTTGGCATGCTTCGCTAAATGCGGGAGAAGAAAGTCACTCACTGGGAAAAGTAAATCTAATGCATCCCAGGCCGCATGACGAACAGCTCTTGTCGGATACATGGGACCACCAGGAGACGTGAAGCTGTAGAGGCATGCCTTCAGTCTCGTACTGTAGTCATCCTCAACTCCCACCCTGCATAATAACGTTGGCATAGTGCGCAATCTTAAAAAATAAGATAAATTATTTTCATAACCTGGTAAGATTTGTTTTACTTGACGACTATGGTATATAAATCAAGAATCATTACCTTGCAGGGCTCTCATATGAGAGAGATAATGCAGAAGTACTGGCTCCACTTTTAACTTTTGAAGCTGAGATGACAAATTAAAATAGAATGCATAATGTTTTTGAGAATGGCAGAAAAGTTGAAAAACAGAATATGTAGTACCATTTACTAGAAGCATCACCTGGTCAGTAAGCTCAATTACAAATAAGTCTGTTGGACCACCAACTAAGAAAGCATTTGTGGGAGTGGGGTATTGCTTCAGGAAATCTTCAAGCAGATGATCTGCATGTGAGCATAAGTAATTAAGGTAACTGAATTATATAATGTGTTTTAGCATATAACTCTTAAGTTTTCACAATAATACAAAAACTCCTTGAGTTTAGCTTCCTTCCATATCAACCCCCCTGTTTCTTAAAGATTGCAAAGACATACACAACAAGTCCATAAAGTCCTTAACAGGTATTTTGTTGCAATGCTTCCAAAAAAACAGGTGGATCAGTAGGCAATAGCCACAGTTCAAGGTTTCGGTATTAAGCAAAACAATGAGTTATATGCTAAAAAGATTTATTATTTATATTATAAATTAGAGATGAAGATGCTGGAGACTGACATAAACACACCTAAATTGTAAAAGAAAATGAACCTGGAAAGAAGTGAAAAAAGGTCTCGGCGGGTCTGGACAAAAAATGATGGGGTCAAATACAGAGAAATTTTAAGAAATTTAATGAGGAATGACACTATTTCTACTGTAGACAAACAAGGTTCTGCTAATCACGGCTGACAAAGTACAGATATCCATTACCTGTAAAGAAATTTTATTGAGGCGATCTGGAACAAGGGCAACTTCCTCAACTAGATACTGATTTAATAGAAGGAAAAGAAAATAAGTATACGATGATATATGATGCGCCAATGGAATGTATGATAAAGTAAAAAACAAGGGCAATGTAAATGCAGGAAAATAATCCAAAAGATCTCACATGAAACAAAGATAAAAAACGCCTCGTATTCGTCTGGATGTCTATCCTGCCAATATGCAAGATGAACTAGAGTTAGGAAATTTCGAAGGAAAATGAGAGACAACTACGTAATACTTCAAGCTTGAAAAGATACTAACAGCTTCCCATCCCAAGTGTATTTAATCATAGTTATCTTTCATGTAAATTACCACCAGCAATACTAAATGCACGTTTCGTAAGTCTTGATAAATTATAAAAGTATGATATTTTTGAAAACTATGCCATACTTGTCCTACTCTAAAGATCTAAAGATATTCTAACTAGAAAACCATTAGACAAGTTGCACCAGCAAAAACAGAAGGCATGTTTCACAAAAAATCTAATGTATCCCTGATACAGAAAGACTATATATAGTTTCTTTTGATAGTTTTTGAATTTCAACACACAAAAACAATCAACCAAATGATGAAGCTTTCAGTGATTTTTCTCAAGCTCCAATCAGATTTGTTGCCTGTGAGGAGATGCTGGGTAATTAATACAAGCTGGCACAAAAAAAACGTTCAATCAACACTCTCATCTCTAGCCACCAAGGCCTTTACCTTTTAGATCTCCCCCAAAAAAGATAAGCATGGTAAGCTTGGAGTTCATGTGTAAATTTTAGTTCCTAATTAGATAAGATTAGAGCTAGAATTTTAGTAGACCACCCAGCAGTGAGAGAGAATATGGTTATTGTTCATCATGTTCAAACGGGTTTTCAGTTATCAATGAGAGGTAAAGTAAACTCTACATGAAATAATTATCAACAACTCACCAGAAAACATTAGTAGCACCCTGAATAAGAGCAGATCCATATCTTAAAACTGCTTCAGAATTTTCAAGCGGAACTTCAAACAACTGTAGAAGGAATCCAGTGCGCAAAAGTCAGGCTTCAACATGCCGATACACCAAGCAATAGGAGAAAAGGATGCATCCATCATCGGAACGGGCAGCTATGGAGCAAAAGGCTCCATGAAAGGTTTGACAAAATTTTGTAGCTTGCTATAAATCTCAGGTCAACCGTCTAAATTGGAATGTAGAAAGAACCACCACAGTGACCATGCAATTTAAGCTAACACAATCAAGGAGTAAACCGCCAAAATTCTCGTTGGACTAAGAAATAGTCCACAATAACGGGAAAACAAATATTAGATTTGCTATAGAAAATAGCATTGAATTCTAATGTGCATATAAAACCAAGTAGCTAGAGGGAACCATAGGGTTTGAAGTAACTGCATGCTAAGCACACAATAATAACACAATTAAAGCGAGCAAAACTAACAATAAATTTTCAATGGGTTGTTTAATGGCTATGCCACAATAAGTAGCTTAAGCTAACATATGAAATGATATAATATATATATATATATATATTATATATATATATTATATATATATTATATATATATAGAGAGAGAGAGAGAGAGAGAGAGAGAGAGTTGTGTAGTTTCGGAAGGATTCGAGCCCGAATCCAACCCACTCAAATACTAACATCCAACATTCAAATACAAGATTCACTCCGTTGAAGTTGATCTATATTATTTAAAGTAACTAAAAATCAAAAATCAAATGTTTTGAATACTTTTTGCCCATCCATCAAGCGGTGCAAAATGGAAAGCCGAAAGTAATGAGCTGGTTAAATCTATGTCTTTAGACATATATATTCTCGATCCGACCATTTGATCATGATCTAAACATTTAAAAACCATTACAAACTAATTTTGTTAGGTTTCAAATGTTCTACATCGTTAAATAAACCAATTCACTATTTAGACCGTCTGTTTTTTTCCTACTTGATACGTTGGCAAAAAGTATTTAAAATACTTGATTTTTGATTTATAGATACTTAAAATAACATAAATGAACTTTAACGGAGTGGATCTTGTATTCAAATGCCGGATGTTGGTATTTGAGTGGGAAGGATTTGGGCTTGAATCCTTCCAGAACTACACAAGTCTCTCTCTCTCGCTCTTCTCTCTCTCTCTCTCTCTCTCTCGCTCTCTCTGTGTGTGTGTGTGTGTGTGTGTGTGTGTGTGTGTGTGAAGCTTACTTATCTGTATTCTGAATGGATCTACGTGGACATGTGTGCTATAGTTTTTCTTGCAAATTGCTGACAATAAAATCAGTATAAAATTGCTGTAAATGTAACCTTGCCAGTATTGAAGTCTCATTCACTTTAATTGGCTTTTATTCAATTTTAATTTCACCAATATGTCATTATCTTGTTTGCATCTATATAGCATTATGAGCGTATGCGTGCGCATGCACAGGTACAAGGTCTGTGCATGCATGTCGCCCCCCACACCCCCCCCCCCCCCCCAGTGCATGTGGGGGTTGTGTATACATAACTGCACAAGGAAATACCGAGCCACAAAAGCATATGATTCTCTTCTTGACTCTCTTAGAATAACATAACATATCAATATATTGTCACACCAATTTCTGCAAAGATCACATACCCATTTATGGAAAAGAAGGGCATATATGTGATGCAAAAGACTGACTCCAGAGTTGGACAATCAGATCAAGAATGCGCTTCCCATTCTCAGGCACTTTGACATAGTAATTTGCAAGAACATCATAAAGCACAGACTTTTTTCAATTCCATCATCTGCAGTGACCCCATCTTCATCCCGGCTGAGAATTATTTCTCTGTTTTCAATTACGGTATGGAAATATTAGAATCCAAACAAGAACCAAGAATTACCTGTTATGCAAGAAAATGCACCATTAAACTTTCACTCCATTATATGTTAACATCTCCCTTTACATATGAGAGGGAACACCGACATTTAATAACATAATCCAAAACAAAGATGCATGCCTGCACGTACATGAGATACACACTCACAGGAAACACAAGGAAATCTAATCCTCAGATTCATTGCGAAAAGCCCTCTGATAAGCTATATGTTGAATGCTAAAGTAGAGTACAGTCATAATTTTGATGTACCAAGAATCCAATGAAAGATCAAATGCCAACAGGAAAAGCATATCAGTGAAATATTAAGCTAGAGATCTTCCAATCTCCCTTATTGACTACTGCATAATGCTTTACACTAATAGATGAGCATTTTCTAGCTCTCTCTTGTTTGGCTTTAGACCAAATATATGAATTGACTTCTACAAAATATGTATTCTTGACTAAGCAAATATCACTGAAAGGATAATATACACTGCTATCTCAGTTCAGTAAAACTGTAGATACCCATAAAGATCATCTGTGGACAATAACTATGATACTACTATGTTCATGGTATCAGCTGCATATAGTGTCATAGCCAGGAGTTCTATGCAGGGAGACAGACCAGTCAGACATGGGAGAAGGTGCCAAAAAAATATTTGTAATCAACTAAATGCTAGAAATGTTTCAGGCTTTCAGCTTGGCTCTCTTTGTCCCACCTATGCCTAAGTAAATGCATTCCCTTCTCTACTCGCTTCTTATTTTAAGAATCTTGGAGGTAGCAAATAACTGCATGACCAATACAGTAGTGTCTCTTGCCATATTGCTTCGTATGCACCTCTCCTATCCATGGTTTTCCAAGCTAAATTTTTGGCACCAATCTAGAAGGTGGATGTCATGTTGACACAAGTTTGCAAACTCATGTCAAATTTTATGGAGCCTTATGCTTCATAACGAATTATATTTTATGGAGACGGCTTAGATAATAGTGGGAAGCAGCACTCAAATTTAGTGGACATATTATAAACATTCTTCAGGTCCAATCAACTTCCTCTAGAGATCAGTTTGATACAGAAGTAGAAAGTGCATAGATGAAATATGATACTTTAGTGCAATCAGAGTTGCAAGACATACTTTGGGAGCTCGGGAGACCAAATCCTCCAAGTGAGTAATTTGTATAACATTTCTCTATTATTTGAAATGCAATTTAGGTAGCCCCTGTTTTTCCTCCCCAAAAAAATAAACTGCCAGGTACAATATTCCACTCTCTTTGAGACTTTATGCTTCCATACTCATAACTTAGACTGAATTGATGAATGTAATCATACCTTCTGCCTCCAATAATTATTACTGTGTTTTGTAATTCCTAAAGCATTAAATCGTTATTTTAGAAGATATTTTTGTGCTTGAATTCCTTTTAAACAGAGAACTACCAAACCAAAGAAAATCTCTGGATTAGTTTATAAAGAGGATAAATAAAATTAATTTCTGTGTCATTCTGATTTAAAAAAAAACCACACAAACTTCCAACTGCTGATACTTTCTCTAATAGAACAAAACTAATAGAAGCAGAAAATCAATTCATAATCCCAACAAAGCACAAAATTTTGCACAAAGTTCAAAAATTAAAACAAGGAAGAAGACGCATAACCTCTAGCTCGGGTCATCAATCTCCAACGCGATATCCGCGAACAACTGCTGCAACAGATCGAACCGCTGCGATTGGGAGCTCAACGCCTGCAATGGCGAGAACATAAGGATCACGAACCGAACCTTCATCGCAGATCACAATCAAAGACTCAATTATCAGGCACAAACAAAACGGTCAAACCTTTTGGAGCTTCCGCTCGATCGCCTGGGTGAGAGCGGTGAGGTACGCTGATCTCTGCCCCGACGAAACCCTCTGCATTGTTCTCCCGTCGCATTTGAAACGAGCGAACGGCGAATCGAAGCCCTAGACCTAATGCTGGCGCTTGCTCGCTTCAGGGGTCAAAGAAACGTCAGAATCATCATCAGATCGCGGGACGAACACGAACTCTAGCTGCTAGATTTGGGGAAGAGAGGGGATTAGGGCGTATTGAGGAAACCAACCGAATCGGGGTCGAATCGCGGGGGAAAGCATCTGGAGATTTCTTCGGCCCCTTGGGTGGCAGGGATGCGTACGTGTCAGATATGTCAGAGACCACTGGATAGCGGCCGGTGTATTGAATGACCAAAAGAGACTCATGATGACTAGTTTTTACATTGTCATATTTGGGTTCTGGACGAAAATTATGTCATATATCTGGGCAAATATGTCATTTCAGCGGAGGACAGTTATCTGTCCCATTGACTTCAGCGGCCCGTTTCCCACGTCTTATCATATCGGGTGAACCCTTGAGAACTGTTACGTTGGTGCTAGGAAATGACAGCGTTGTTTTTACGGCACGAAAATATTGGGTAAATTACAAAAAAAATACCTCCAATTATGGGGGTTATTTTAAAACTATATACAAACTAATTTTTGTTGGGTTTTCTGGGATCAATCTGACAACTAATCAATATCATTGAAATATCACCGATTTAATTGGCCAGGTCGTTAATATCAGGTGAGAGGTTTTCCGTTCAATAAAACGTTCCTTAATTTAAGAACCAAATTTCAATTACCTTCCTTGGTTAAACTCAATTGGACTGGTATAAGTCAATCTCAATATACTGATATTTAGTATATCCCCTGTATAAAGAAATTAATTCACTTATACAGTACTTGGAGTGAGGTACGTTTAAAGCGAATCTCCTTAAGAGAATTACGTCCCCCGCACCGGAGCTAACGGGTTTACTGGACGTTGGTCTCCCAAGATACAACACCCATTCAGGTATTTGGATAGCACTACCAAATCACCGTACCGGTCGAACCGTAGTTAACCAGTACCTTCACAGGATTATTGAAGCAGCGGGACTAAGACAAATTTCGGGAGAATATTTGCCTATACTTTGGAGGAGCACCCACTGTAGAGGAAGAAGGAAGGTAGAAGAATATTCTCTTCGGAAGTCCCAGATTCAGACAACAATTCTATTAAAAAATCTGTTGAATTTTCTGAGCCCTCTTTCAGAACGAATTTGCAGAATCTCTTGGAAGTCGGCTCGGAAACCGAATTTCCCACTTCTCGTTGGAAGTTTACTTCAAGACAGAGAACTTCACTTCAGTCTCAGTTCAGAACGCAGAGAGAGTTGAGTGTTGGTGTGTTTTAATTTGAGAAAACGGAGCGCTATTTATAGCGCTCCGGGAGGGGCATTTTGGTCCGAACCCAACCAACATTGCAATGGTTCGGTGTGAACCGTTGCAACGGTTCGGTGTGACCGTTGCAACGGTTCGTTTCAACCGCCGCAACAGTCCAACCGCCGCAACGGTTTACAAGACAGCCGTTGGCGGGGTAGCTCGGATCCGGATAGTGGAGCGAGTATGCTCCGCGTAACCATACCCGTGAGACCTGGTTCAAAAAAGAATCAGGCGGGTAGGGAACCCA
Source organism: Agave tequilana (assembly GCA_038442645.1). NCBI lineage: Eukaryota > Viridiplantae > Streptophyta > Magnoliopsida > Asparagales > Asparagaceae > Agave > Agave tequilana. The sequence continues at coordinate 5,205 of JAVJIF010008371.1, read as the reverse complement.
AACCCAGAACCGAGCCCGGTCCGAGCCCGTGCCCGAGCCCGGCCCGGCACCGGCACCGGCGAAAGTCGGTCGCCGCCACCGGCGCGCGCGGCAGGTGCGGGCATGGTTTCCTCCCAATCGCGCGCGAAAACTCCAATACCACAAAGAGCACGCTCTTTGTTCCCATTTTTCTCTATTTAAACACTACAAACTTCCATCTCATGGCCAATGTGAGACTATGCCTTGTAGGTACCTTGTAGTCTCATTTTGGCCTTGAATTAGGCAATCTTTAGACTTGAATATCTCATTCATTCGAAGTCAGAATTGAACATGTGAATATACCACGTTCATACCCAATGGAAGGAGAACACACTCCAACTATCATCCATTGATTCGATCAACGGATCTCGCCATAATTCAATTCAAAGGTTCACATATATTCTTCATATTCCCAACAATCCCCCACAATGAATGGAGATTTAAGGAATTGACACATAAAGAGACTGACTCTATTGTGAAAGGTACTTTAGAAAAGAAACTGCATCAGGATAGGTGAACTAGGTCTTGAACCTTTCATAGCGAAAGCTTTATTGGACTTACTGGCTAATTAGTAACTAGGTCTTGAACTGTTAGCCGTTAGTATAAGCCAGTTAACAAGCTTCACACAGTGACTTTCTAAATCAACTTTGGTTCTCGTTGTGTCCATTTTGACCCTGGATATTCTTGATTTCAAGAGTATCTTTAGGGAATAACAGCCTCCATAGAAATTCTCAAAGAGCGCTGAACCAACTCTATACTCACATAGGTGATCGTCCTATTAAGAGTAGTATACTCTACTCCACTTTTTAGTAACAAGATATAGCATCATAAAAGCATTTAGCTTATCCTTATCCACTTGTAGAAAGCCTTGATGTGCATCTTGGAAGGATTGGAGTCAAGCTCCCAAGTGCTTACTTGCTGAGTCAATCATAAACTAGTTTTTCCTCTTGAACTTAGTCCCGTGAGATCTCCAGTCGCTAAGTGAGGTTTCCATTAAGCTGACTCGGTAAGGTTAGGCTTTTAAACTCATTCCCCTCGATGCGCAGTTTTATACGCTCTCCACTTAAACCTTTAGTAAGCGGATCCGCTAAATTATCTTTTGACGAGACAAAGTCAATGGAGATAATTCCATTTGAGAGCACCTGCTTAACAGTATTATGTCTATGACGAATAGGTCTAAACTAACCGTTATATATAACATTTTGTACCCTAGATATAGCTGCTTGATTATCGTCGTGTATGCATATAGCGGGCACTGACTTTGCTATAATGATATATCTTTCAAAAATTATCGAAGCCATTCTGCTTCTTCTCCGGCCTTATCTAAAGCTATGAATTTCGATTCCATAGTGGAACGGGCAATACATGTTTGCTTGAAAGATTTCCAGGATACCGCTGCTCCTCCTAGAGTAAATACGTACCCGCTAGTTGATTTTATTCCTCAGAATCTGCAGTCCAATTAGCATCACTGTATCCTTCAAGTACAGGGGATACTGTCCATATCTCAAGGCATATTCCTTGGTATGTGATACGTAACCAATATTCGTAGTAGAGCAGTCCAATGTTGATCACTAGGATTGCTAGTGTATCTGCTTAACTTGCTTACAGCGTAAGTAATATCGGGTCTAGTGTAATTCATCAAATACATTAGACTTCCGATAATCTGAGAATACTCAACTGGCGTATTTCAGTTCCTGTATTCTTATGAAGGTGGATGCGTGGGAGAAAAGGATTAGTATTCTCTTTATCCCATGATCCTTGAATCTTTCTATATCTTCTCCACGTAGTGAGATTGAGATAGACTGATTCCATCTGGTGTTCTGGTGATTTTATTCCTAAATTACATCAGCAACTCCCAGATCCTTCATGTCAAAACTGTTGGATAACATTCTTTTAGTGGACTTAATAATTTCAATATTAGTTCCAAGTATCAACATGTCGTCTACATAAAGACAAACATGATACATGCATTTTCAATTGTTTTAGTGTAAACACACTTATCGCATTCATTGATAGTGAATTCATCTTTGATCATGACACTATCAAAAATTTTCATACCATTATTTCGGAGCTGCTTTAGACCATATAGAATTTTACCAATTTACACATTTTGTGTTCTTGGCCCTTGACTATAAATCCTTCAGCTTGCTCCATATATTTTTTTTCATTTAATTCACCATTTAGGAATGCAGTCTTGACATCCATTTGATGGATATCTGAGTAATGCAATACTGCAATTGCAATCAACATCCGAATAGAGGTTATTCTTGTCACTGGTGAATAAGTATCGAAGTAGTCAAGTCCTTCTTTTTGTCGATAACCTTGGCTACTAATCTAAACCTTGTACTTATCGATAGATCCATCGGGTTTTAATTTCTTTTGAAAATCACTTACACCAATTAGTTTACTGTCAGGAGGTATTTGCCCATACTCAAGTATGATTACTTAGTATGGATTCTATTTTTCTATTTATAACTTCTTTCCACATTTGTGCTTCTGGGGTGACATAGCCTCTTTAAATGTTTGAGGCTCGCTTTCAATAGCTAATTAGCATCTATGAAATCTGAACCAAAAGTTTTGAGATTCTAAATCTCTGACTTCTTCTTAGTTCAATTTCCGCATTAACAATCGGTTTCTCGGGCTTTCCATCCTGAATGCCATCTCATGTGTTTCTTTTCCCAGAAGTCTTATCTGCTTCCCGTTTGTATTGAAAGATTTCTTCAAAGAACACAACATCTCTAGATTCGAAAATCATGTTTATATGAATACTTGGTATTTCTGATTTATGAACCAGAAATCTGTAGGTACTACTATTCAAGGCATAGCCTTGAATATGCAGTCCATAATTTTTGCTCCCAACTTAGTCTTTTTAGGTAATGGTGCTAGCACCTTTGCAAGGCACCCCCACATTTTGAGGTAATGGTAGGAAAGTGTCCTTCAATGCCATAACTCAAATGGTATAAAACCAAGTTTCTTATGGGGTATTCTGTTTAGAATATAATTTGCAATTACAAGCTCTTCTTCCCACAAGTTCTGCGGAGCTCCAGAACTTATGAGTATGGAATTGACCATCTCCTTCAAGTTCTGTTCTTCCGTTCAGCAACTCCATTTGTTGAGGAGTATATGGGTTGTTATTTGATGGATTATACCAAATTTAGCACATAACTCACTAAAATCTTTGATTCATATTCTCCATCTCTATCGGATTTTAGAATCTTGATATTCTTGTTGAGTTGATTCTCAACTTCGACTTTATATGTTATAAACATTTTATTGTCACATCCTTACGGTTTAAAAGATACACATAACAATATCTTGTACAGTCTCAATAAAAGTAATAAATACTTTTTTTACCGCCTCTAGTTGGCATAAACTTCAAGTCACACAGATCGCTATGAACTAACTCTAAAGGTTCTGTATTTCGATCAATTGAGTGAAATGAATTTTTCGCTAACTTGGCCTCAACACAAATCTCACACTTGCGAATTTCTTCCAAGTTTGAGTTTAGGAATATATCTTAGATTAGACAAGTTCTTTAAAGACTTGAAATTTACATGCCCTAATCTAGCATGCCATAAAGTAGGAGACTCAAACAATAAACAGAATATTTTCTTTATTTATAAGCTTCGGGTACAAATACACAGACTTTTTATCTACCACTGCAACGTTAAAGTTGATTTATATTATTTAAGTAACTAAAAAAAATCAAGTAATTTGAATAATTTTTGCCTATCTATCAAGCGGCGCAAAATGAACGTCCGAGAAGTCCGAGAGTAGTGAGTTGGTGAGATCTATGTCTTAGAAATACAATTCTCGATCCTGCCATTTGATCATGATCTAAACATTTAAAAACCTTATAAACTATTTTTGTTAGGTTTCAAATGTCTGACATAATTAAACTAACCAATTCACTACTTGGGCATCTCCTTTTTTCCTAGTTGATGCATCGGCAAAAATATTTAAAATACTTATTTTTGGTTATATACTTGAGATAATATAGATTAACTGCAATGGAATGGATTTAGTATCGAATGATGTATGATTGTATTTGAGTCAGAAGAATTCGGGTTCGAATCCTGCCATAACTACACAAGTCCCCCCTCGGCCTCCCCCTCACCCCTCCCCATCACGATAATCCCCCCAACCCGCGGGCCTCACCCTAACCCCCTCCCTATCACCGATACACACATACCCTACCCCACCCCCCCCAATTGTTTCGGTGAATTTGACGATTCACTGAACAGTACTCTAGTCGTCGGCGAAGGGGGAGAGAGAGAGGAGGAGGGGAGGAGGAGAGGGTATTTTGAGTTTTTTTTTTTTTAAATTTTGAGTGGGGGTGCACTGTCAAATAATGGGGTGCCGTAGTCTGCCTTCCATATTTTTTTATTTTTTATTTTTTGGCGGGGGAGGGAGGGTGGGGGAGGGGTGGGGGGGTGGGTTGGGGTTTGGTTATCCCGCTCCCCTTTATCATTTTTTGGGTGGCAATATCTATTCTCGATTAGGGCGTGTTTGTTTTGCCGCAAACGCCGCAAAACGCAAAGTCGTAAAACTTCTTTTCCATTTTTCCCGTTGTTTGTTTCGCTAAAAAATAAGTTGCAAAATGCAACTCTTCTTTTTCTCACTTGCAGTTGCTACAGTTAAATTTGTGGTCATGTAAATCTCACTTTTAAACGCTCATATTTCCCACTTGCAATTGCTACAGTTAATTTTGTGGTCATGTAACTCTCACTTGTAGTACCTTACAGTTCAAAAGTTACTTGATAATCAATATATAATTTAATATTATTAAATATTTAATATTTTAAATAGTGTTCATTTCTTATTTAATTATTTAATTATTTTTATATTTTTAATCTTTATTTTTTTATTGTTTTTAATATTGTTTTAATATTTAATATTTTAGTATTTTAATTTCATATTTTTTTATTTCATATTTATTTAATACTTTATTATTTTATTAATACTTATTCATTTTTTATTATTTTATTTAGAGTTAATATTTTATTAATATAACAATATTATACTTTAATATAAAATTATTATATATTTATTTATGTATTTTTTAATATAAAAAATTACTTTATTAATATCATATATATTTTTATTATTATATTAATTTTTATTATGTAATATTGTAATAATAATTCAGTATAATAATACTATAATGATAATTTATTATTAATTACA